>ML859398.1:0-10605 GCA_009831015.1 Picea engelmannii | reverse complement strand
GAAAAGAGGAGACGTCCTAGGCCTAGATTGACTACACCTAGGGTTTCACCTTCTAGGGTTTGAAGGCCTTGCCATTGCAACACTTTCTCCCTTAAATTTATACTTTGAGCTAGCCGTTTTGCCAAGTTTATTTAGAGAAGGAGAAAAGAGCACGAGGCCTTGCTTAAGCAACACTGGAGTGAGCCTCTTTCCCCTATGGTTTTGATTCTAGGGCCCTGCCTTTGCAGCACCATAGAACCCTACCTTCTAGTCTCTAAGTTTTCATCCTCCCGAGACCTTGTGCCCTTACTTTTGACTCCATATACCCTAAGGCATTGGTTAGATCTCCAACGTTGAGCCTCTAGTGTACAAAGACTACCTTTAAAACCCTAAATTTAAAACCCTAACTAACATTTGCTAACAAAATAAAGGCTGACGTCATAGTTGAATATCTCACCTTGACGCAACAAAGGTATAATATAAGCAATTGAATGATGACGTCAAGCATTTATTGAACAAATTATTGATTGGATACACTATTGGCTTGGTCATTTTGGTAGATATTGATGAATTGATGATCTTTCATAGGCTAATTAACATAACGTTGACTTCATCTTGTATCTATTGCATTGCTTATTGAATGAAATCAGATAGTTAAAGAAGTACTAACCCTTTGAGTTATAGCCTGCAAATATATATATTGTGTTGTTATTGTCTTGTCCCGGGCAAGTGTTTTCAACAGGGCCTACACTTCTTTTATTGGCTGATTAGCCTGACTATCTGATACTGGTGGTAACCTGCAAGGAGGGAAATATTAAAACTTGACCTTGTATCCTTTTCCTCTTCAAACCCCAGGTTACCGGGGACGTCTCCCCTGGGATAACCTCCCTAAACAGAAAGAACCTTCCCATCGAGGTGACATTGGGTGGGGAAGGTTCCTGTTACGCCAGTTTTTCCTCTATCATTTAGCTTGTGACCTAAACTACAAACTGCGCGATAACAAGGATCCATTGAAAATTGCACAACTAAACATCGACTCAAAGGAACAACCTCAGATGGTTTCTAAAGAAGATTATTGGGATGATGAGATAGTATTTGAGGTTGTGACTCTGCTCAAGGAATATGCAGACCTATTCCCCTAGAACTTTACAAAGATAAAGGGAATCAAGGAGAAATCAGTGAGATGTGGATTAAGATGAAGTTAGACATCAAGCCAATCAAGAGGAGGCAATACTAGCTAAACCATAGAATCAAGGCAAAGGTCATGGAGGAAATTGACTAGATTCTTATGGTAGGATTAATATTTCCTATGGAAGTGTGGAATTGGATTAGTCTGATCATTATCTAATACAAGAATTTAGTAGGTGGGGGTATCATATTTTGTGTATAGTTTTGGGCACTCAATGTATCTTTGTTTCATGAACACTTCCCCAACTCCTTTAGTAATGAGGAATTAGATCACGAGGCTAGCAAGGAAACATATTTATACATTGATAGGTTCTCAAGGTACCATCAAGTATGGATAATGGAAGAAGAAAAAAGTAAAATGAATTTCATAATATAAGAGGATCATATGCCTGTAACATCATGCCTTTTGGCCCAAAGAACACCCCAATAGTATTTTCCAATATTTTTATAACATCTTTGCATGAATACATTCATAAATTTTTGAAAGTGTATCTGGATGATTAGATTGTTTATAGTCTACTTAAAGATCATGTCATGATGTCGCTTCTCATGTTTGAGAGGTGTCATCAACTATAGTTATACTTGAACTTGAAGAAATACATTTTCTCCACACCTTTTGGCACATTGTTGGGTCATATTGTTTACAAGGATGACATCTAGTGGATTTGAAAAATATTGTAGTTATTGTCATCCTGGAGGGCTCAACTATTGTCCACACTTTTTGATTAAATCTTAGACACACTACATACTAAATGAGGTTTATCTGGGGGTACATCACAATAACTACACCAATGGAAATAATACTAAAGTAATCAAAAGAGTTTTCATGGAATCAAGAATGTCAAGACTCTTTGGATATTCTTAAGGGGAAAATTCTAAGTGCCCCAATCCTTGTTTTTTTGAATTGAGAATTAGAGTTTCATATGCACATAGATGCCTTAGGAATTTATCTAGGTGAAATATTGATGCAACTCAGAGGAGGAAAGTTAGACCACCCCATCTATTTTTCTAGTAGAAAGTTATCCAAAATAGAAGACAACTACACAACCATGAAGAGAGAAAGGTTGGCAATGGTTTACTCCTTCCAGGAATTCAAGCACTATTTTCTTAGAGATCATTTTTATTTTTTCATAGACCATTCAATATTGAAATATCTGGTGAACAAATAGTTTGGGAGGCTTGCATTTGTAGATGGATTCTATTATTCTAGGATTTTGATTCTAAATTAATTGTGAAGCTAGGGATAAACAATGTTGCCACCATAAAATTTGTCAAGAATAGAGCAGGGGGAATAGGGGGGATCATTAGATGATTAGTTGGTAGACATGGAATTATTCTTAGTAGAAGCTATACCGGATTACTTGGAGGATATAACCATATTTCTGAAAATTATATTTGCACCAAGGGATACATAACAATTTAGAGTAAACAATTGGTTGTTAGGGTTGCATATTATCAATTGATTGTAGAACTGATATATAAATTGGGCATTGATAGGATAATTAGGCACTACATAATGGATCATGAAAACCCTGAGATATTGTGGGAGTTCCATAACGGGGTGGTAAGAGGCCGCTATGGGGGAAAATCAACATCTCAGAAGGTGGTATAGGCAGGTTGTGGTGGCCCATAGTATTTAAGGATGACAATGACCACACTAGATCTTGTAATGTATGTTAGAGAATCGACTGACCTTCCAGAGAATGAGATTCCCCTCCACCCAATAGTTGCATTGCAACCCTTTGAAAGATAGGTAGTTGACTTCATTAGGTCCATTAATCCACCAACTAGGCACTTGGGTCACACTACATCATCACCACAACTGATTATCTCTCTCGGTGGGTAGAGGTAACACCAACATATGATTGCACCACTGAAATGACCACAAGTTTTATATTTGAGAACATTATCTCTATGTTTGGGTATTCCAAAAGTTTAATGATAGATCAAGGGAGAAACTTTTTAATCTCTACAACAAAAAAATTGACTCAGGAATTCATGATACAAAATCATACCAATGATCCTTATCACCAAAAAGTGAATGGGATAGTTGAGGAGCTCAATAAAATCTTGGAACGAGGCCTAACTAAGGTTTGTGTTGTCAATCATGATTACTAGGAAAAAAGGGTACTAGTTGTGCTTTGGGCATACATGATGACACCAAAGAAATTAACAAAGCACATGCCCTTCAATTTGAAATATGGTAACGAAGTAGTGGTGGTTGCAAAATTTGTGATACCTAACCTAATCATTACACAAGAAACTATAATGCCAAAACATGATTCCATAAAGAGCCATATGAAAGAACTCATGGGATTAGAAGAAGAGCACTTCTTAGCACAATACCACTAGATGATTGAGAATTCATGAGAGAAGGAATGGCATGATCACCATATGAGAAATAATAAGTTTGAAAAATGTGACTTATTACTACTTTATAACAACGAATTCCTTAAGCATCCTAGGAAGTTGAAGCTGCAATGTTGGAACCCTCTCTAGTCATGGACATCTAAGATTATGGAGTTGTTTGATTTGCTTATCTTGATGGAACACTTAGGGAGGGGTGGTTGAATGGTGTGCACTTGAAACTCTTCACCCCTCTAGTCACATAAGTTGTGCCACTCTTGTCAAATGAGTATTATATATTATAGTTACCTATGTTTTTTTATTGAATTCAGTCCATAAGGATCAACCCTGTAGATGTGATAGTTAGTTTAATTGCATCAAGTTGAATAAGACTTAACTAATATATTGAGGAAGTCTTTAGTCAGCTTAATGAGTAGTCAGGTTTTTGAGTGGGGAATTAAAACTTAATCTCTTTTAGTTGGCCACCACCTTTGTGGTTGGAGGAGGGAGGGGGTTCTCTTTCTAAACCATCAAAGTCAATGGAGAAGCCATTATAGTACAAATTCTCTAAGTCATGTCATTGCATCATGGCATTGTTATATTAGAAGGCACAAATCCAAGAAATTCAATCAATATGGTTACGCCAATATTGTCGAGTGTAATTACCAAATTAATAAATTCATAAACGTGGAAGTGACGAAAGTTGAGTTGAAGGGTAAGTTGTAGGGTTGATTTTCCACTTTGATGGATTACATCATGACATGATTCTATTAAGATATGGTGAGAATAAGATAGTAAATGCACTTTTATATGGTCATAAATTCCATATGATACGATCATACTTCAAATTTATTCTGATTAGAACTTTGATATTCAATGTAATTGTCTATATAAGCTAAATTTGACAAATTGTTAAGTCATTTTGCATATTGAAGAGTTTAAAAACAACTAAGTTCTTGAGAGATAGTCAGAATAAGCTATTGCGATATGGTCCAAATCAAATACTAGAAATAAAGACTTCAATAGATAATCTAGGGCTTGCACCTAACATACATCTGAGGAGGAACAAATGGAGTACTGATCATGGGAAAAATAAGCACTAGTAGAATGGGGGATTCTATACTTGAGGTTGCTATAGAATTGAGGGTTCACTAATGAGGATATTTCAAAGGAAATATAGAGCACACACCAATAGTCAAACGTGACTTTATAGACGAGGAACTCTTCCTAGATCCATGAAGTGAAGATAACCATATGGACAACATAGATTGAGGTCGTAGATGAGATTCGACCATAGCACATTTCCTCACTATTGAGTTACTAAATTCCCCCATCTTTGGCACCAGTACAATAGTGTATCAAGTTTTTAATGAGCATAATTCACTAGGGTAATATTTATCTCAACTAACCTTACCCTTTCATGCTAGAAAATATATGGAATTTGGCAAGTCTCTTGATGAATGACCATGAGGTCCAAAAACATTTAAGCAACAAAAGAGAGAAAAGAAGAGCGTTGAAGAGGACTTGTATACTAAGCACATGACTCTTATAGTTTACAAAGGGGTAGATATTGCATATGATCAATTTGAATGGCAACTTGAATCCTCACATGTTGAGTTATGAAGAAGTAGAATAAAGGTTAATGCAACCTAGAGACCCTAACAATCACAAAATTCCATGCGGAAGGAAATCATCTAAGACAATGTTGGTATTTCTTGAACGATTTCATTGAGGCCATCAATGAGGCCTACACCAAGACCCCATTTTTGTACCATGGTTATTTCTTAATCACTTTTACGATGTTTAATTGTGAGGTGCCAAAAGGATACAAGTTGCTCCAGCCTAAGAGAGGTCCCCTTTTGACATCATTTGAATTATTGAGAGCACATCAAGATATTGACATCAAAGAGTATAATGGTAGGGCATTCAATGAATGGTATGACTAGACAATGGCCATAGTTCAACATCAATATTGATTCCCTACTCGAATCATCAATGATTATTAGAAATGTTTGAAGTTAGAGGAAAATTAGGACAACAATTGCATCATGTTGATAATGAAAGGTGGAGGCAGAATTGAATTCAACCCACTACCATACATTCTTGATGATTAGTCTATACAATAAGAGGTTCAGAGATAGTCTAGCATCACCACTATCAAACAAGGAAACTTCTTTTTCTTGTTGTTGATCCATATTTTCGACCGGTCTAGTATTGTCATTCAACCACTCTTAGGATTTCTTTTACATTTTTATTAGCTTATTTTTCTTTACTTTTCTTCTCTTACATAAAAAAAACCTCCAAGCACTTAATCGTTTTTCAAATGATGTGGATGCATAGCTGCATAACAATGCTTATTTTTTTTTACTTACTTAGGTCCGCAACCATGCACTCACCAAGACTCTTACTTCATTTTTTTTTTGGTACTTAGTCAAAATTCAATCAATGCGGATGCAGAGCCATGTGCCATCCCTAAATCCTTTCCTAAGTTTCTGTCTCCGCAAATCCACAGGTCCACATCCACTTTGCACTATTTACTCCATTTCATACTTCGCCATATTTCTCATTGCAGAGCGAATCTCCTTCTCATCATTTTTCTATGACTCATAGGTTTGCAACCCCGCAAGTCCACATTTCTCCCAACACTTAACCGTATTCGTGAATCTCAATGCAGTCATTATCACCCTTTCTTGAAGATTTTTTCACAAGTGTTTAAGTATGCAACCCTGCCACCCTACAAGTCCGCATTTATGTAACATATCCCATACATCATTTTACACCTCCATACTTTAACACTTTTTGTTTATCATACCATCACATCACCATTTCCCATCAAATCAATTACCCTTTCCACATCATCCACCACTTGTAAAAGCATAATGTCGTTATTAATGAACAATGCATCGATTAAGGGCCGCAATAAATACAAGTCCCATGACAACTGATGACATTTAAAGCATGATATATGGTTGATTGAGTTACCAAGGCAGTACATAGTGGAATTGAAATAAAATAAAAATGACTACTTGTAAGTATCGACAATAGTGCCACCTTTGTAAAAAGCAGAAAATATGTCAAGTAAGAAGAAGGAAGTATTTTTTGGAGATACATTGAACACTCTTGGTGGCTAACATCAACAGTTCCAGTGGTCGAGGGAATACAAGTGCTACAAAAATATTCCTCCAGCTGAGAAGAAGGTGAACCTAATCTGGACCTCATGAATTGCATTAGCAGGATGTGTTCCAGAATTAACTGATATGAAATAGATCATTCAACAAAGTGCAGATAAATTTGTTTCTGAACGAAGAATAATTCAAATGCAAGGTCATCAACCGATTTCTTTAGCTCCCTCAACATTTTCTAAAATGTTACGACTACCTGCGCCAACTATGTGATTCAAGAGAAAGGAAGCTAATAATTTTTTGAAGCAGCATAAGGGAGGGAACAAATTGTTGAGCAATTATTTGGAAGATTCAACCTACAACACTGGTACTTCTAGAATCGAGGTAAACTTGATAAAATACCCATACAGAGAATTTGCTTGGATATTTGTGTTCGAAAACACATTATTCCAATAGAGGATGAACACCTTCAATAACCACTCACACAACTAGATCAAATATCAACACACCAATGTTTTAAAGTGGTAAAACCCCTAAGGGGAAACATCCATGGCCCCAACCAACGTGACCACTTGGAGCAGTTTATTAATGCAAAAGAAAAAGATTACAGAGATATTTTACAAGAGATTTTCTCACAATTGATCATCGACAAATTACCCTCCATGCTCTTTAAATAGAGATCATGGACCAATTGGGTGTTAAGCCACATATCAATGGTCGTTAAGGTCGAGGAGAATATGAATTGTCGAATCACTCTATGTCAGGAACATATCGTGACCGTCAGATTCCCTAAATACAAATGCATACTAATGCATACTAAAGAAACACACTAAGAAGCACACATTTACCTAACGACACATTACACCAAGTAGATCTTAACTAACTCCTAAGTGTCTAAATATCCTAACATCCCCCCTTAAGAACAACTTGGGATAGGATTGAAAGATTTACAATAGTGACACAATAGGAGAAGGAAGGAGGCATTAGAGCCTACCCCCCCTTGATGACAACTTCCTGAACTCCTAACATAGATCGAAGTTTGGAAAACTTCACTTATGTAATAGACTTTGTGAAAATGTCTGCAACTTGATATTCTGTAGGGAAAAAGAGCACTTCAATAACTTGATCATGAATGAGATTTCTGATGAAGTGCATGTGTAGCTCGATGTGTTTGTTGTGCTAATTTTGAACTGGGTATTTGGCAAACTTGATGGCACTTTGATTGTCGCACCAAAGGTTGGTCGGATGCTGCTGCTGGAATCCAAACTCTGAAAGAATATGTTGAAGCCATAAGGATTCTTGACTTGCATTTACCATTGCTCGGTACTCTGCTTCTGCTAAAGAAAGTGCAATAGCCCGTTGTTTCTTACAGGCCCAAGTGACAGGTCCTGAACCAAGGCTGAAAACATAACCTATAGTAGAATTCTGAACATCAGGGTCATCGACCCAATCTGAATCAGTGAAACCAACCAATAAAGGATCCCCCCTAAACTGTAATGTATCTCGAACTGAACTACACCTCAGACATAGCGAATTATCCTTTTAGCTGCTTTCCAATGGCTTTCATGGGGTGTTTGCATATACCAGGAAACAAGACCAACATCAAAGTAAAGATCAGGACGTGTATGAGTCAAGTATAAGAGGCTACCAACTAATTGACAATACAAGGTGGAATCAACTTCGAGAGAAGTACAAGTGGCAACAAGCCTAACTCCATACTGGAAGGGAGAAGGGGCTGGTTTACAATCATCCATGTGAAAGCGATGAAGAAGGTCACAAACATACTTAGATTGGGAAAGAAAAATTCCTTCATTGNTGGTTTGCAAAACTTGGAGGCCAAGGAAATAGTGCAAAAAGCCTAAGTCTGTCATTTCAAATTTCTTCTTAAGGCTGGTTTTCACATGGCTTAAAAGTTTTCAGTCACTACCAATAAGGATGAGGTCATCAACATAAAGGAAAAGGATTATGATATGGCTTCCTACTTTCTTGGTATAGACATTAGGATCGGAATGAAATCTAGAGAATCTAGTGGCAATAAGAAAGCTGTCCATTTTGGCATACCAAGCTTGGGGAGTTTGCTTAAGACCATAAAGATATTTCTTAAGGCGATAAACAAGGCTAGAGTCATTCTGGACATAGCCAGGAGGTTGTTCCATGTAGATTTCTTCTTGCAAATTTCCATGCAAGAAGGAGGATTTAACATCCATCTGATGGACCTCCCATTTATGTGAGGCATCAAGGACAAGAACAAAGTTGATGGAATTCATTTTGGCTACAGGAGAAAGGTATCATTATAGTCAATTCCTTCAACTTGGAAAATCCTTTGGCAACTAACCGAGCCTTGTGTCTTTCAACACTTCCATCTGATGTATACTTAGTTCTGTAGACCCATTTACATATGAAAAGTTGTCTTCCTTTTGGAAGAGGTACAAGACCCCAAGTATCGTTTTCCATTAAAGAACGATACTCTTCATTCATTGTTGTATCCCAATCTGGATGACTTGAAGCTTCTGCAAATGTCTTTGGATTATGAGTCTTTGAAACTTGAGCCAAAAGAGAAGAGGCTCGTTGGAACTGCGAATGTGTCTGATGTTGATTTGAAGGATCACCAACAAGATCACCAACTGCTTCTCGTGTTGAATGAACCCATCTAGGAAGCGGTGGAGATGGAGCTGGTGTTGGTTCATGTTCAAAGGATTCATCTAGAGGAAGGTGAGTAGGCAGAGGTGGATTTTCATCCTCATTGTCATCATCAGAAGAAGAAACCATAATATAAGAAGGCACAAATGCCGAAGATGGCTCGCAGGCCGAAGAAGGCACAAACGCCAAATTAGGATCGCAGGCCAAAGAAGGCATAAACATCAAATTAGGCTCGCAGGCCAAATAAGGCACACACATCGAATTAGGCTCGGCCAAGAGATTTTCATCAAATTTAACATCTCTTCTAATAATAATTTCATTACAATGTGGTTGAATAAGTCTATAACCTTTGACATCTTCAAAATAACCAACAAATATACACTTCTCACTTTTAGGCTGCAATGCTTTCCTTTTCTCATCGGGATTGTGAGCCCATGCTATACTGGAAAATACATGGAAGTGACTTACATCTGGTTTAATTTTAGTCCAAGATTATTCTGATGTTATATTTTTAAGAGCCTTTATGGGAGTGTGATTTACTATGTAATTTTCACAGTTGATGGCTTCCGCCCAATACTTTAGACTTAATCCCTTAGAGTGGATCATATAATTAGCCAGTTCTTTTAATTTGCGATTCTTTCTTTTAGTAACACCATTTTGTTGTGGTTTATATGGAACAATGTGTTGTGTTTGGATGCCCTGTGTAGTACAATAACTTATAAAATTATTGTTCACATATTTGCCTCCATTATATGTTCTTAACCTTTGAATTTGATGTCCAGATTGCTTTTCTACAAGGGCCTTGTAGGCCAAACGATTGTCAAAAAATTCACTCGTAAGTTTTAAGAAGTAAACCCAAGTAGGTCTAGAAAAGTCATAAATGAAATTTAAGAAATACTTGCACCCAGAAAAAGAAGGAGAATAAAGTTTACCATGCAAGTCACTGTGAACAAGTTGCAAAGGGTCCGAGGTGTGCCAAGAGGCACGTTTGTCAAAACTGTCTCGATGATTTTTGTCGAGAACACAACTAGGAACAAACACCATATCTGCATGAAATAGGAGAAAGATTAGTCACCATCTGTTGACTACATATTTGTTGCAATGAGCGATAGTTTAGATGGCCTAACTGCTCATGCCAAAGTTTTCTTAAGTCATCGCTATGGACAACAAAAATTGATGAAAAAGATGATGACCCAAAGTTGTCAAACTTGTACAACCTGGTAATATCATCAACAATTACAGTTGCAAGAACATGCTTAGGATCTTTTAGATCCTTGATTACAACTTGGTGAGGTGAAAACTCGACGGTTTTACCTTCACCTGAATGAGT
>ML859397.1:0-24349 GCA_009831015.1 Picea engelmannii | reverse complement strand
AGGACCAAGCCGATGGTGATGGATATTGTTATTGCTAACAAGACAAAAATGTTGGAAGAAAGAAAAGGAGGGCCCTTCAAGGCCATGCTAAAGTCAATCCTACTCTCGGTACTCCATGTCTAGGACTTGTGGGCCTTGAGACATGATCTCCTAGTTATCCCTAAAAGTGGCGGATAACGGGTCCCATAATTATATAGTTTAATGGTCATCCTATGATGGGATGGTGACCTTCATGGTGAGAGAATGGAGGCCAAGTCATGATGTCTTGAAGCCTCTTCTCACTTTTGTCATGCCTCCTCCTTGTGAGTTCCCAGGACACATGTCTTCTCTACATGTCCTTCCAATTGACATTCTATCCCATCTCCTCCTTACCTCCCTAACACCTTATTCATGGGATCCAAATCTCTTCTAATGATGTATGCATAGTCCTCCTTGATTCTACTTGACTTCATGATCCTCTTAGAACTCCCTTGTTGGCTAGCCTATATACTAAACCATTCACCTTACATTGGGCATGAGAGGGAATTATTGATGGAAGGCATTTAATGAGCTCAATGATGCTTGCAAGACCCATAATGTGGCTCTAATTACTTGATATATTTTCTATCTTAGTTTTTCTTTACATATTTTTCATAGTATTTACCAAGATTTGTGAATCCCCCTCTATCACTAGATTACCATAACCTATGAGCTTAGCTATTTGAAGACCCTTTTCTAGATCATGAATTTCTACTCCATTATTAGTGTCATGCCCTATGAAACAAGATAATACTCTTAAAATGTTCCTATACTCATCTAAAAAAAACCCTGCTACACTTGATGGGCTAGGATTTCTGTTAGGCCTCCTATATGATCTACTTTAAGCCTAATTTAACCCTCCTATTACCTCATCCTTGACCCATTTTCACATCCACTTGTTAAATATTAATCTATCTTATGATGAATTGGCTCTTAGGATTTGTGGAATATGTTTTAGTTATTTTTGTATGTATTTGATTAGAAAAAATTTGTTAGTTGCTTTTCATTTCAAGATGTGTGCTAAACCTATGGTATGGAGTGCAAGACATCTCTCTTAGGTTATTAATAAAGCTTTGGGCACTGATAAATTGGTTATGAAGCATATTTTGAGCAGGGAATTCGAGCACATGTGAGCACGATGAATCAAAAGGATCTTTTGGGTTCCATTACTTTGATATTCCATTTTTGGAGAGTTGTTGGAACTATTCCAACCCTAGTTAACCACCAACATGGATTGTGAGCTCTAGTTGGACTGTGTACAAGTGAGAATATTACTCCTTACTTGTTGATCGAGAATCTTGGACAGACAAGAGTTATGAAGGGAATTATTGATGTTATACATGACTTGATCTCATGCCCACACTACCAGATGAGTGGTGGATTGAGTCCCTTCTCCAACAAACTGAACTTGGCATAAAAGAGTGAATTTGTTAGCATTAGTCATTTAGTTTCTTTGTTATTTTCTTTCTAAAATTAGGTTCGACCCAGTTCTATATATGTATAATATTTGGCCCCAAGAGGGCATGGTTGCTAGACATTATTATGCTGTGACAAAGCTCTGAACTTATGGTGAAATTTTGAACTCATTTTGCTAAATTAATAAAAGCCAATTCATGTTAGAAATATTGTAGAAGCCATAACTTTGTGTTCTGGACATTTTTGAGGCAGCTAGGCACTTGGATCAAGGCCACAATCCAAAAGGTACCAAGCTGCCTAATGTTTTTATGTGTGTAAGTAGAATTTCCTATGTTTATTATAGTGACTAGATAGTTGATTATTGGGTTAAAAGTGTCTCTTATTTTTGTTAGACAAGTAACTTTTGAGCTATATATTTATTCCTTGTTTTGATTATATAAACAACTTGTTGAATTACGTGTCTCATGTTTTCCCTTACAATTTATAGTTTGCAAGTGCATGCTTTATGATGAATTGAGTAATTTCTATTAGTTGTGATAGACTTGTAGTTTAATTGCAAAATTCTTTTCATATTTAGATGATGGGTGTTGGAAATTAATATCTAATTCCAGAGATGGAAATAATACATGTTGTTCATGTGTTCTTAGTCTATTAGGTAGCAAAAATTGGTCTTAAACTTCTAGTTCAAATTTAAAGAACTAGTTTGTTTTGAGTACTCATGCATTTTCCTAGATTTACTTTTGATTTTCAAACTGAGAATTGGAATTAGCATTTCCTTAGCAGTCAATTCAAGTTTCCTTTATTTTGCACATATAGTGTATGTGTATCAGAAGAATCATAAGAATCCTGGTCGATAGAATTAAATGATTAAATGTTTTTGGACTTAAAACCCATTCATATAAAAATACTGTCATTTTTGGCAGCATTGTTGGGGAGGCACTAAAGGATATAGGTTGCTTGTTTTACACTAGGAAATGAGGAAACATTTAGGCTAGTTTAAATTTCTTTTCTGGAATTTCATTATTAGGCTACCTTAGGATGCATGACTCAAGGAGAAAAAAATCGTCGTGGATGTGGTGCAGTAGGAGCCACCTGCAATACTAAGGCAAGAAACTCATGGCTTCACATCAGCAAGGAACGATCGAAGGGTGAAGGCAATAAACTCAAGCCCATCCGATATGGACCCTTCACTATTTTGGAGAAAAACGACACTAATGCTTTTCGTTTATATCTTCCACCTTATATGCAGATTTATTCAATTGTGAACGTAGAGAACTTGAAACTTTTTGAGCCTCCCATGGTCATGGATCAAGATGAGGAAGTTTCAATACCTTCAGTTGATGAGTTTTCACCTAAGTACTTGGATGAGTTACATGAAGATATCATCCTAGATAGAAGGACGAGGACTTCACTCAAGGGTGATGTTGATTATCTTCGAGTAGGCTTAAAGGGGACGCATCCAAGCAAGACAAAGTGGATTGAGAAGGATAAGGTGAGGGAACTCTTCCCTCACTTACCAATTGAGTAATGAAAGATTTTGGTGGTCCAAAAATCTCTCAGTGGGAAGGCATGATCCAAAAAGGATCCAGAGAAGGCTAAGAACAAATCACAACACACAGAAGCAACTCAGAACGCTAATAATGGCTTCAACAAACATCAAAAGGGAAAAAATTCAAAGTTCTAAAAACTCAATTAAAATGACATGATTACGAAGAGCGCGCCACAAGCTTTCTAACGGCGCAAACGAATCGTCAAATAGAGTTACATATCAAAAGATATAAGTGGTCAAAGTTTTGGTCAACTTGGCCCAATCAGAAGGGATGAATCAACATCTATAATGCTAACGTCAACATCGGTACAGATGACGTCAGTGTCCATACAACCTACGTGGAAAGCGCAGAGGGTGACACATGTCATGATGATTCCAGCATGCCACGTGGCAACACTAGAGGCTTCCACGTGTCACTCAGATTTAGACTCTTTAGGGCGCCAAGTGGACCAGTAAAAAAGTGCCACGTGGCACCACCCAGAAGGTGCCACATGTATGAGATGACATGAAGGTACATGTGGGAAAATTAGAGGATGCCACGTGGTCCAATAGGAGGGCACCACATGGCATCCCGAAATGCACAAGGAGGCTCCGTGACATAATTTTATATATATATATATATATATATATATATATATATATATTTAAAAAGACCACCAAATCTGGGGCGGTTCCACCATATATGGTGGCATATTTCATCGCCTGCCAGATTTAGCAGTTCACTAAAATGTGCGCCAGAAATAACAACAGTCCGCCAAATATAGCAGGTTCCCGCCAAAATCGTCGCCAGACTTAGCGGAGCGCACCAAAATATTGTTTAAAAGAGCGGAGTCCATGGGATTCGACCCCAGGACCTCCGCTAACCTAGTCCCTAAACTTAGCTCCGCGAACCGATACACCAACAAACTCATTTATGACACAACTGCCAAGTTGTTGTATATAATGGGCTCTCGACAGTGCATTCGAGACAAAAGAGACAAGAGCGTGAGAGGCAGACTAGCGCGTTCGTACAGTGTGGATCTATATGGCCTTTTTCACA
Source organism: Picea engelmannii (assembly GCA_009831015.1). Taxonomy (NCBI): domain Eukaryota; kingdom Viridiplantae; phylum Streptophyta; class Pinopsida; order Pinales; family Pinaceae; genus Picea; species Picea engelmannii. The sequence goes on along the minus strand of ML859397.1, from coordinate 20,327 downwards.
GTTTTTGAGATTTTGCACGTATTTCAAGATTTCTCAGCATTAATTACATGAGTAGTGGAACACAAACTGAGGCAAGGGTGCCTCTTGGGCCAAAAAGTGTCCGACTTGGATCGAGGCGTGGAGACAGTCATTTTTAGGTAAAACGATGCCACGAACGCAATGGTGGTGTTAGTTTTATGATCCGAGCAAAGCTTCTATGGATTAACTCCAGAATGAGGTATACTTATGTATTTTGCCCAATTCTTTTGTGGAGTTAATAAAAAGACCTACCCATTTGAGATCAGGACCCGGAGACATAGTCCACTAGGGATGAACTCCGTTATGAAGTTCTTTGTGTTAATCATATTGAATGATTATGTCTCTTTCCTTTTGGGATTTTCCTTCTTTATGGTGTACTTTAGTTTATGCTCATTTAATACAGTTCTTTAATAAGTCACCTGACGAAAAGATTCCAGATCATTAACTGAGAAGCATCAAGAGCATTAGGGACATTTGAAATGGTACCCAACCAAACCGGTAGTCCCACATTCAACCCATAAATGTACTATGTGGCCATCAAAGGGACACCAACATTTCCGAAGAAAGAAAAAGCAAAAGAATCCCCTTGTGAAGGGGTTCCTTGGTTGGTATTGTCAACAAATTTTTCCATGAAGATATTATGCACAGGTTCTTCCCTTGCAAGATCATTCAAGTTCGTAAAAGTCTTACACACCGACTCTAGCGAACCAGTGGTATAAAAAACAATTTCTATAAAGAGGCGGCTCCACTTTTCTAAGCAGAAGACTGAAAATTCCTCATGACCAACGGAGTGGGCGGTCTACCACCTTAGGTTAGAGACCCAAAGCAATGATTGAATAACTCCCTATGGAAAAATAGGGAGCACAAAGCACACCACTAAGAAGAAAATCGTAAAAAGATACAATACAAACAAACAAACGACCCTTCTGAATGCTTCTAACCCAGGGAGATGAAGTCTTGATTGTCCAAAGCATTCACAAAGGCAAATGATTGGCCAAGAGAAGTAGTTACCTAGACCTCTGACCAACAGTCCCTTTGGGTGTCGCCCAGAGAATACAGATTCTGCGTCAGGTACCGTGATACACCCCTCACAGTCACTTGTGTGTCAACCTATATAATGACAACTAGGACACCAACTTGTAATAAAAAATCAATGGGGTATAGTCGACAACCGAGCGAGTGTATGGGCAGGGTAACTAAGCTCGAAGATCCTCTTGAGACCTGAAACACAACAGGGCCAGAATCACTCTTAGAGTACCTTGGACGGATCCAAGTGTCTCAGAGGTCTGACACAAGTCGGTCCAGTAACGCTACATGATTCACCCCCAATACAAACTCTCCTAAACATTTTGTCGGGATCAAGAGTGGATATCTTCGTACCGTTCGCTATGCGGCCTTGTGTTTTACTCCTCTGTGAGAGGAGCTTCCCAGATTGAGTAATTACAAGGTGGATTTTTCACACCCTAGCACAAACACCTAAGTTAAGTTTTGGTTGGCCTTGGAGAGTTTACCTCTCCACACCTAATCCAAGACCCTAGCCTAAGCTACTAGTGAACCCTAGAAAAAGTGTTACTAATATATTTTAGATTAGCGCATTCATTTTAGGGGCTTTTCTTAGTCAGGGAACGAAAGTGCAACTTATGTTGTTTAAGACTCTTGTGAAAAAGAAACTAATTAGAACACTGACAAAGAATACTTTACTCTAATTCTACAAATGAAAAAGAGCTTCAAGCAAAAATCATGAACAATCCTTCAAACCTAAAAATGCAATCTTTTCTCCTTTCCATGCAAAAAGCACAATGCAAATTTCGAGTGAAATAAAAGAGAAAATGAAAGGATTTTATTTCTTATTTTGTTTTGAAATGATTTCAAGATGAGAAGAAAACACAAGCCTATGCGAATTTATTTTTCTTTTCCAAATGACAATGCAAAGCAATTGAAAGAAGGAAAGAGACCTAACTAGCATAAAAACTAGGTTTTTTTTTTCCAAAACAACAAAGACGCGTGTTGTGCACGACCAACCTACATATGTAAACAAGTTGTATATAATGCAAAGCACGAATGTATGTGTGTTGTATAAAGAACAAGGTGCGTACACCTCTACAAATTTTCAAAAAAGGAAATTTTTTGGATAGACAACTTGGGCAAAGGAAGCTGGTAGGCATCTGGAAGGTGACCAGAGACCCAACTTGACTGAGAACATTTAGAAAAAATCAGAAAGAAACTAAAAGTCAAATCAAACCAAGATCTCCCACTAATACCCTAAAGAGAATCCCCAATGGAGTCACCAATTCTACTAGCGGTTAAAATCCCCCTATTACTATACCAAGTCGAAGTACATGCAGAGCACTGACTTCCCTTAAAAGACGGTTCTATTTTTTAACTACCCCAAAACTATCTAAACTTAAAATACAAGAGAGGGAAAAGTAGTTATACCTTAGGCCCTTTTGGCTGGTGTAGACCTCCTTCACCTTTTGTAACTTCCTGGATTGTTGGTTTCCTCCCAAAGATGACCTGCAAACAACTTAGGAAATATCAATGTTAGTGCTTAAATTTAGATATAAGTGCATAAATCAAATGAAAAACAAATAAACATAATGTTTGGGACATAAAATAACTCTTTTATTCAAATATGAATATTACAAAAATTACAACCTTCATCGGCTGACGCTCCGCGAACCAGGTCCGGGCTCCTCTTATTGTTGCTCCAAGTGCATCATTCCCATACTTGCCTCTCACAACCAACTAATCTCTTGGGAAAAGGGAAAGGGTTGTATAAGAAGAAAGGGTTGGAGGGGAATGTTGAGGCCAAATTTTAGAAAGGGTTGCAAAATTTGGGCTAGAAGGGGAAGGGATTTTGGCAGAGTTTCTTTGTTCTCTTGCTCGGTGTTGAAATGAGACCCAAAGACCTATTTTTATATGAAAAAAAGATGGTTATTTGGTTTGGGGATGGGATACAATGGGTAAAATGGTTGGTAAACCTTCAATAGCCCATAAACTCCATCGAATTCCTTGCATCTTTATATTTTTTTGCAATTTTTGGAGGTAAATGTGGGTTGTCTAGCATGCAGCTCGCGAATGTACGTGGGCTAACTAGCATGCAACATGTGTGTGTACGCGGGATATAGTTCAACAAGGTGCGTACAAATTCCAAAAAATATTTTTTTAAGAGGAAGTCTCAACAGTATTTTTGAAAAAATATGTAAGTGGAAAGACCAATGTCATGTATGCATAGGTAAGACATTTTTGGACTATAACAAATGTCACCTGCAAAATCAACGTCTAAATATCCAACAAGTGTACAAATTTTGTTCTTCTTGTATAGAAGACCAAAATCTTTTGTACCTTGAATATACCTTAGTACCCTTTTTGTTGAGTTCCAGTTACTTTCCCTTGGTTCCTACATAAACCTTGAATGTTTGAATATGAAAAATCTGGTTGAGTATTTGGCAAATAAATGAGACTTCCAATCAATTTCCTATACCTTTTACCATCCACCAATCCCCCCTTTCGAATTTTGAAAGCTTCAAATCCTGCTCCATGGGGGTAAGAGAAGGTTTACAATCTTCCATGCCAATTTCTTTAACAATTCAATGGCATAATTAGTTTGACTAAGGAATATTCGATTATTATGTTGAGTTAATTCAATTCCAAGATAATAATGAAGTAGCCCCAAATATGTCATTTTGAAGCCTGTTTGAAGTTCTTCCTTAATTGGTTTGATGTGAACTTCATTATTTCATGTTATGATTAAGTCATCAACATAGAGTACACGTATCACCAAGTTATTATTTTTCATTCGAAAATACAAAGTATCATCTGATTCACTTCATTGAAAACCAACCTTTCATAGGTAATCATCTATTTTTGAATACCAATCTTGAGGATCTCGTTTCAAGCCATATAAATCCTTCACTAATTTGTAGACTTTATGCTCCTATCCTTTAACTTCAAATCCTTTTGGTTGAGTCATGAAGACCTCTTCTTTGAGATCACCATTTAGGAAGGAACTTTTGACATCCATTTGATGTAATTTCCAACCATTTTGAGGAACCAAATTGATAATCGTTCTGATTGTTTTCCATTTAGCTATTGGAGAAAACATTTCGTCATAATCAATCCCTTCCTTTTGAGCAAAACCATTAGCTACTTGTCTTGCTTTTCACTTGTCAATTTTTCCATTTGTCTTGTACTTTATTCGATAAACCCATTTGCAACCTATGGGTTTAACATTAGTGAACAATCAACTAGGTTCCAAGTCCCATTTGAAAGCACTAAATCATATTCATTAATCATTGCTTCCTACCATTCCTTATGTTCAACTGCTTCACCAAAAGTAGTAGGTTCAGTGGAAGCATGAGCTAACAATGCAAAATTAGTTGTTGTTTTTAAAGAAATTCCAGTTCCTATTTTGTTCATTTAATTTGGATGAACATCTTTGAGAATTTATTGGGACCATTTTGGCCTTTGATGTTGAGTCGATTGTAGATTAGAATAATCATTATTATTATCAAAAAGAGGATTTACAAAAACTAAAACTCTCCTATCCTCTGAAGTATCTTGAGTTGGAGAAGAATCTTTTGAACATTCATTATCAGAAGAATCCTTTGCAATTTCATTATCAAAAGAATCAAAATATTTTTTTTTATGAAGGAATGTCTTCTGAAGAAAAAAGTATTTTTCAAACCAAAATGATTTCCATGATTTTTTTTTTTCAACTTATTTTTACCCTTAGTGTTTTTCTTCTCCAAATGACTAAGGAGATGATTAATCTCATAAATTTTTTTACTTTCAGTCTCATACAAAAATTACATATCTACTAAAAATGAGTATACCATATTAAATAAACCGATACCCTTTCTTTTCATCAGAGTATCCAATGAAAGTACACTTTATACTTCAAGATTCTAGCTTAGTTCTCTTTTCTTTGTGAACTAAAACATACAAAACTGAACCAAAGACTCGAATATGCTTAAATTTTTGTTTGAAACCATACTAAGATTCATATGGTGTGATTCCATCCAAAGAAGCAATGGGAGGTATATTTCTTAAGTAAACTACAATGTGAATTGCTTCGGCCCAATAGGAGGAACTTAAGCCTTTGAATTTTAACATTAATCTCACCATACCCATCAAAGTTCGGTTCATTCTTTTTATCACACCATTTTTCTATGGAGTGTATGAACTTTTGGATTACCTTCTAATGAATTTATATCAACAATAATTTTGGAATTCATTTGGAATGAAATCCCCTCCATTATTTGTTCTCAAAATACCAATCTTTTCCTTGGTTTCTTTTTCAATAAGATGACGAAAAAATTTGAACTTTTCGAATGCCTCTGACTTTTCCTTCAAGAAATACACCCAAGTCATTCGATTGAAATCATCAATCAAAAGTAAAAAATATTTAAATCCTCCAAGAGAAGTCTCTAGAGGTCCATAAATGTCACTCTGGATGAATTGCAAACATTTGTTTTCTCACTATGATCTAGTAGGGAATGCTTCTTGATTTTTCCCCATAAATTCAAGCTTCACATCTTGCATTTATATTCTTAAAGGTGGACAACCATTTACCATTCCCTATTTTCGGAGTTGTGAAAGACTATAAAAATTCATATGTCCATAATGAACATGCCATAACCTTATCAATGAATTTTATGAATCAATTGTTCATGTAAAATCTTGCTTCCAAGGAACGAACTTCCATTTCATCCTGAGAAGCTTGCCATCTATCCTTCTTAACCATGCCCGAGGCATATCCAATTGGGCTTGTCCACTATAGTGCAAGCTTGAGATCTGTGAGTGTTTTGAGGAAAATTGATATGGATTTGTGAATTGTGGGCAATCTAGTTATAATTTTCTGCATATTTCTTGAAGCAACGCAATATTTGAATCAATGTTAGACCTTTTCTAGTGCTTCTTACCAGTTTTGGCCATTTGCATTCATGTATTGATAAGAGAGAGGAATCAGGCATCAAGGGTTTCCAAGGTTTCAGTGACAGTAAATCTGAAGTTTGAATCTCACTGTGAACTTTCACAATCAGGGAAATCACGGTAGTGGTCGTTATTCTTTGTTAGAAGCTGATTTTGTTTTTCCAAAGATTGAATCTATATTCGAAATCCACATGTCGATTTATAGTTCATACAATCAATCATTTATAATTTATTTATTTTGATATCTATGATGACATCGAGAGTATCAAACTTTCCATTTCAAATGAAAAAGATCTCATTAGCAACAAAATTTTAGCATTGAAACATTTCGATGGCTTTCAAATTTTTTTCTAGAAATTAATAAAGAGGCCTTGAAAAGCATAAGTAAGTTGTAAGTGATTTTATGTGGCCTTGATTCATATGCAAGGTTACAACTTTTGCAGCTAAAATTAATAAATTAATCCCATCCCATTACAAATAAACAAATACCAAATCATCCTCTCACTTTACAACCCAGTACAACAAACAGTGAACCCATACCTTTACTACTAAGAACCAAATATATTTACCAGATAAATAATTCAGCTGAAAAATGTTTGCCTACACGAATTCAATCAAAAGAAATAGAAAACCCTTTTTGTCTTTATATGCCCGCAATATTCTTCTTCTGGTAGGACCGAGGTTTCATACACTACTCAATCTCATGCCCAAGAACCAGGAGCACATTCACCAGATTGCCTACCAACAAGGAGAAAATCCATTGATATATATATATACCACAGCACAACAACAATCCTCTACTTGTAGATCTCAAAAGAATCCATTGTCCTTGTCTTGTTGCTCCTCTTTTGCTTGACATATTAGCGTTTTAACATCAAGAACTTCCATGGAAAACTGCCATGGTGTTACCATGCCTTAAGAACAAAGGAGCTATGATACCATGTTGACGAAGTGTCCTCAGACAAATAATTTTATTAAATAAGGAAAAAAAAGTTACAAATATAGTGAGGGCATAAATTCTATGTGCCTCACATGAAAAAGAGCTAGTTTGTATATCTTAACTCTATGCTAAAACCTATGAGAACAACCAATCACATAACTATGATAGGTGTCCTTTACATATTAAACTAAATATCCTATTGACAAATAAGCTAGAATAAACTGATTTGTAAAATTATTTATTTAGACTATTAGAACTTTTATAGGATTATTAGGCTAACAATTGGCTTGTCAGCCTTATCTTTTGAATTTGGGCCTATATTCTAAAGAGGATTGATGGAACTTTTGAAATGGCCTGATGACTGAACTATCAAAAGGGCCCAATGAGCCTTCTTTCAAGGTAGACCATTAGGCCCATCGTTTGAAATGGATGGCCCAACTTGCTTATTTAAAAAAGGGCCCCAACAAGTCTTGATTTAAAGCACATTGAGGTATTCATAGAAGAGATGAAACTACATCTAACCCGAGAAAGAGTGTTGATTGAAGTCATAAAAAGGGGGTGAGTTGTGGTTATTTTGAAATGGTCAATGGCCCTAGGATTTTAAGTGACCCTATGTAAGCACATGTTGTTGTTATGTGTGGTGTTTGACCCATATAAAAAAGACTCAATTAAAGGGAAATTTAAGGAGAAATTGAGAAAGGAAAAAATTATAGTGGAATCAATGTGTCCCCTGCGAATTCATATACCACGTAAAAAAAATATTGAAGTTATGTTGGAAAAAAAGGTTTATTATCCAATTGCATTTGAATATAATGGGTAGTTTCAAAAATCATAACATGCATGTTAGAATGATGTTTGATGGGGAAAATTTTAAGGATCCATCCTTATCTTAATGTGTATAAACCTTGGCAAATATTACTAATTTTTAAAATGAAAAGTACATAATGTTTGGCAATATTTTTGTAAAAATATTCAAATTTCTAAGGATTTTATATTAGTTTCTAGAAAATTTTGAATTTTTTAAAGAAAAATAATTTTGTTCTATAATATTTGGGCAAATAATTTTTAGAAAAATATAATTTGATGAATCATTTTTTGGAAAAAAAACATGGAAAATTAACCCATGGGTGAAATTTAGCCCCTAAAACTTTCCCTGATATTTGATGTCATTGTTAACCAATGGAATTGTTTTGTGCTAAATTCTTGCAGTTCAACCTAGGTATTAACATCTATAACAAAATAACAAAGACATAATAGGCAATGATTTTATGTGGCCTATAACTTTTGGCTCCTACATAAAAAATGAGTAAATTTATAGTCATTAGAAAGGAATTTCAAAGGAGAAGAGAATTGATAACTTAGTTTTTATATAAAATCTTTTGATTTATCAAAAAATAAAAAATATAAGAGGCTTAGTATTGGTTTGGATAAGTAATTCTCAATACAGAGGATGCCCAAGACCCTTATGATTTGGAAGCATATGCCATGGGAAAAAAATTTCACACTAGAAATGCAAAGACTCAAACCAATGGATGTAGAAATCAAGAGAATCCAAATATTGAAAAAATTATGGGGAACTTGAGGGTATAACTTCAAATATATAGAGTAGATAATGAGAAGATAATTAAAGCTCAAGAGGACCAGAACCAATTGAATTCCTCCATGCTACAAAGTTTCACATATATACATAAGTAGTTGCACCATGGATAGAGTTAAAACAATGCTAAGGGGGGTGGGAACAATTCAATAAGTCACAAAGACCCCCTAGAACCAAAATAAATACATCTAGAGATGGAACATACACACCATTATAGTCTCCTCTCAATGAATCATATGTCTCTAAAGATTCATCGAGTAGTTCAATATTTTTTTCTTGTGGTAAAAGGAGGAAGAGAAGACCAAAATCTTTTGTACCTTGAATATACCTTAGTACCCTTATAGAGAAGACCAAAATCTTTTGTACCTTGAGTATACCTTAGTATCCTTTGTTCTTCTTGTAGAGAAGACCAAAATCTTTTGTACCTTGAATATACCTTAGTACCCTTTTTGTTGAGTTCTAGTTACTTTCCCTTGGTTCCTACATAAACCTTGAAAAATCTGGATGAGTATTTGGCAAATAAATGAGGCTTTCAATCAATTTCCTATACCTTTTACCATCCACCAATCACCCCTTTCGAATTTTGAAAGATTCAAATCCTTCTCCATGGGGGCAAGAGAAGGTTTACAATCTTCCATGCCAAATTTATTTAACAATTCAATGGCATAATTAGTTTGACTAAGGAATATTTGATTATTATGTTGAGTTAATTCAATTCCAAGATAATAATGAAGTAGCCCCAAATATATCATTTTGAAGCCTGTTTGAAGTTCTTCCTTAACTGGTTTGATGTGAACTTCATTATTTCCTGTTATGATTAAGTCATCAACATAGAGTACAAGTATCACCAAGTTATTATTTTTCATTTGAAAATACAAAGTATCATATGATTCACTTCATTGAAAACCAACCTTTCATAGGTAATCATCTTTTTTTGAATACCAATCTCGAGGATCTTGTTTCAAGCCATATAAATCTTTCACTAATTTGTAGACTTTATGTTCCTATCCTTTAACTTCAAATCCTTTTGGTTGAGTCACAAAGACCTTTTCTTTGAGATCACCATTTAGGAAGGAAATTTTGACATCCATTTCATGTAGTTTCCAACCATTTTGAGCAACCAAATTGATAATCGTTCTGATTGTTTTCCATTTAGATATTGGAGAAAACGTTTCATCATAATCAATCCCTTCCTTTTGAGAAAAAACATTAGCCACTTGTCTTGCTTTGCACTTGTCAATTTTTCCATTTGTCTTGTACTTTATTTGATAAACCCATTTGCAACCTATGGGTTTAACATTAATGAACAATCAACTAAGTTCCAAGTGCCATTTGCAAGTACTAAATCATATTCATTAACCATTGCTTCCTACCATTCCTTATGTTCATCTGTTTCACCAAAAGTAGTAGGTTCAGTGGCAACATGAGCTAACAATGCAAAATTAGCTTTTGTTTTTAAAGAAATTCTAGTTCCTATTTTGTTTATTTCATTTGGATGAACATCTTTGAGAAGTTGTTGGGACCATTTTGGTCTTTGATGTTGAGTGGATTGTAGATTAGAATAATCATTATTATTATCAAAAGGAGGATTTACAAAAACTAAAACTCTCCTATCCTATGAAGTATCTTGAGTTGGAGAAGAATCTTTTGAATATTCATTATCAGCAGAATCCTTTGCAGTTTCATTATCAAAAGAATCAAAATGATTTTTTTATGCAGGAATGTCTTCTGAAGAAAAAAAGTATTTTTCAAACCAAAATGATTTCCATGATTTTTTTTTCAACTTATCTTTACCCTTAGTGTTTTTCTTCTCTAAACAACTAGGGAGATGATTAATCTCATAAAAAATTTACTTCCAGTTTCATCAAAAAATAAATATTTACTAAAAATGAGTTTACCATATGAAAGAAACCGATACCTTTTCTTTTCATCAGAGTATCCAATGAAAGTACACTTTATACTTCAAGATTCTAGCTTAGTTCTCTTTTCTTTGTGAACTAAAACATAGAAAATTGAACCAAAGACTCAAATATGCTTAAATTTATGTTTGAAACCATACTAAGATTCATATGGCGTGATTCCATCCAAAGAAGCAGTGGGAGATATATTTCTTAAGTAAACTGCAGTGTGAATTGCTTCGGCCCAAGAGGAGGAACTTAAGCCTTTGAATTTTAACATTAATCTCACCATAGCCATCAAAGTTCGGTTCATTCTTTTTATCACACCATTTTTCTATGGAGTGTATGAACTTTTGAATTACCTTCTAATGAATTTATATCAACAATAATTTTGGAATTCATTTGGAATGAATTCCCCTCCATTATTTGTCCTCAAAGTACCAATCTTTTCCTTGGTTTCTTTTTCAATAAGATGACGAAAAACTTGGAACTTTTCAAATGCCTCTGACTTTTCCTCCAATAAATACACCCAAGTCATTCGACTGAAATCATCAATCAAAAGTAAAAAATATTTAAATCCTCCAAGAGAAGTCTCTAGAGGTCAATAAATGTCACTCTGGATGAATTGAAAACATTTGTTTTCTCACCATGATCTAGTAGGGAATGCTTCTTGATTTTTCCCCATAAATTCAATCTTCACATCTTGCATTTTTATTCTTAAAGGTGGAAAACCCTTTACCATTCCCTATTTTCGGAGTTGTGGAAGACTATAAAAATTCAGATATCCATAATGAACATGCCATAACCTTGTCAGTGAATTTTATGAATCAATTGTTCCTGTAAAATCTTGCTTCCAAGGAACGGACTTCCATTTCATCCTGAGAAGCTTTCCATCTATCCTTCTTAACCATGCATGGGGCATATCCAGTTGGGCGTGTCCACTATAGTGCAAGCTTGAGATCTGTGAGTGTTTTGAGGAAAATTGAATTGGATTTGTGAATTGTGGGCAATCTAGTTATAATTTTCTCTAGATTTCTTGAACCAACGCAATATTTGAATCAATGTTAGAACTTTCCTAGTGGTTCTTACCAGTTACTAGTTTTGGCCATTGGAATTCGTGTATTGATAAGAGAGAGGAATCATGCATCGAGGGTTTCTGAGGTTTCAACGACAGTAAATCTGAAGTTTGAATCTCACCGTGAACTTTCACCATCAAGGAAATCACAGTAGTGGTCGTTATTCTTTGTTAGAAGATGATTTTTTTCCCCCAAAGATTGAATCTATATTCGAAATCCACATGTCGGTTTATAGTTCAGACAACCAATCATTTATAATTTATTTATTTTGATATCTATGATGACATCGAAAGTATCAACCTTTCCATTTCAAATGAAAAAGATCTCATTAGCAAAAAAAAATTAGTATTGAAACATTTTGATGGCCTTCAAATTTTTTTCCAGAAATTAATAAAGAGGCCTTGAAAAGAATAAGGAAGTTGTAAGTGATTTTATGTGGCCTTGATTCATATGCAAGGTTACAACTTTTGCAACTAAAATTCATAAATTAATCCCATCCCATTACAAATAAACAAATACCAAATCATCCTCTCACTTTACAACCGAGTACAACAAATAGTCAACCCATACCTTTGGTACTGAGAACCAAATATCTTTACCAGATAAACAATTCAGCTGAAAAATGTTGGCCTACACGAATTCAATCAAAAGAAATAGAAAACCCTTTTCGTCTTGATATGCCCACAATATTCTTCTTCTGGTAGGACCGAGGTTTTAGACACTACTCGATCTCGTGCTCAAGAACTAGAAGCACATTCACCAGATTGCCTACCAACAAGGAGAAAATCTATTGCTATATATATATATATATATACAACACCACAATGATAATCCTCTACTTGTAGACCTCAAAAGAATCCATTGTCCTTGTCTTGTTGCTCCTCTTTTGTTTGACATATTAGCGTTTTAACATCAAGAGCTTCCATGGAAAACTACCATGGTGTTACCATGCCTTAAGAACAAAGGAGCCATGATACCATGTTGACGAAGTGTCCTCAGAGACATAATTTTATTAAATAAGGAAAAAAAAGTTACAAAGATAGTGAGGGCATAAATTATATGTGTCTCACATGAAAAAGAGCTAGTTTGTATATCCTAAATCTATGCTAAAACCTAGGAGAACAACCAATCACACAAGTATGATAGGTGTCCTTTACATATTAAACTAAATATCCTATTGACAAATATGCTAGAATAAACTGATTTCTAAAATTATTTATTTAGACTATTAGAACTTTTATAGGATTATTAGGCTAACAATTGGCTTGTCGGCCTTATGTTTTGAAGTTGGGACTATATTCTAAAGAGAATTGATGGAACTTTTGAAATGGCCTGGTGACTGAACTATCAAAAGGGCCCAATGAGCCTTCTTTCAAAGTAGCCCATTAGGCCCATCGTTTGAAATGGATAGCCCAACTTGCTTATTTAGAAAAGGGCCCCAATAAGTCTTGATTTAAATCACATTGAGTTAGTCATAGTAGAGATCAAACTGCACCTAACCCAAGAAAGAGTGTTGATTGAAGTCACAAAAAGGGGGCTGGTGGTGGTTATTTTGAAATGGTCAATGGCCCTGTGATTTTAAGTGACCCTATGTAATCACATGTTGTTGTTATGTGTGATGTTTGACCCATGTAACAAAGATTCAATTGAAGGGAAATTTAAGGAGAAATTGAGAAAGGAAAAAATTAGAGTGGAATCAATGTGTCCCCTGCGAATTCATAAACCACGTAAAAAAAATATTGGAGTTATGTTGGAAAAAAAGGTTTATTATCCAATTGCATTTGAATATAATGGGCAGTTTCAAAAATCATAACATGCATGTTAGAATGATGTTTGATGGGGAAAATTTTAAGGATCCATCCTTATCTTAATGTATATAAACCTTGGCAAATTTTACTAATTTTTAAAATGAAAAGTACATAATGTTTGGCAATATTTTTTTAAAAGTATTCAAATTTCTAAGGATTTTATATTAGTTTCTAGAAAATTTTGAATTTTTTAAAGAAAAATAATTTTATTCTATAATACTTGGGCAAATAATTTTTAGAAAAATATAATTTGATGAATCGTTTTTTGGAAAAAAAAAAAAAACATGGAAAATTAACCCATGGGTGAAATTTAGCCCCTAAAATTTTCCATGATATTTGATGTCATTGTTAACTAATGGAATTGTTTTGTGCTAAATTCTTGCAGTTCGATCTAGGTATTAACATCTACAACAAAATATCAAAGACATAATAGACAATGATTTTATGTGGCCTATAACTTTTGGCTCCTACATCAGAAATGAGTAAATTTATAGTCATTGGAAAGGTCTTTCAAAGGAGAAGAGAATTGATAACTTAGTTTTTATATAAAATCTTTTGATTTATCAAAAAAATAAAAATATAAGAGGCTTAGTATTGGTTTGGATAAGAAGTTCTCAATATAGAGGATGCCTAAGACCCTTATGATTTGGAAGCATGTGCCATGGGAAAAAAATTGCACACTAGAAATGCAAAGACTCAGACCAATGGATGCAGAAATCAAGAGACTCAAAATATTGCAAAAATTACGAGGACCTTGAGGGTATAACTTCAAATATATAGAGTAGATAATGAGAAATTAATTAAAGCTCAAGAGGACCAGAACTAGTTGAATTCCTCCATGCTACAAAGTTTCACATATATACATAAGTAGTTGCACCATGGATAGATTTAAAACAATGCTAAGGGGGGTGGGAACAATTCAATAAGTCACCAAAGACCCCCTAGCACCAAAAGAAATACATTTAGAGATGGAACATACACACCATTAGAGTCTCCTCTCAATGAATCATATGTCTCTAAAGATTCATCGAGTAGTTCAATATTTTTTTCTTGTGTTCAAAGGAGGAAGAGACCTTTTAGAGATATTTTCATGAAGAATTTAGAAAATTAAAACCACCTACTTTTGATGGGGAGGTAAGGTCTAGTTAAGAAGTTGAGGCTTGTATTATTGGTATGAAGTACTTGTAAGTCCAGGGTTACTCTTGAAACATGAAGGCCAAGGTTTCCATATTCAATTTGAATGACAAAGCACCAATTTGGAGGGAACATCTTAGACAAGTCAAGAAAATCAGTGAGAGAAAGATTGTCTAGAAGCAATTCAAGAAGAAATTTCAACATAAGTATCTCTTTGAAAAGTACTATGATGGTAAAGTCAAATATATCCATAAGTTAAGGTTAGAGAAAATGGCCATGGATGAATATGAAAAATAATTATTAGAGCTACTAAGATATGCCAAGTTCACTAGAGATGAGAAGGTAGAGAACCAATGTCTCTTAAGTGGATTACCTCATTCCTACAAAGACAAAATTGAGTTTGATGAACCTTAAACTTTGGGTGATACCATTACAAAAGCTAAATAAGTATAATAAAAACAAGCCTTAGGTCCTCAAGGCATGAAATGACTAGAAGAAGGATAAGATTGACTAGAGAAAAATAGGGTTCAAGGCCCCTCATTATAAAAATAACCAAATAATCTCCTACATACATAGTTAGCATGAAGTGGAACTAATATAGTTGGATCATAAATTGTTCACATCAAAAGGAGAAAACTAGGATTGGTCTTAACATCTAGGAATCTACCATTGTTAATAATGTAGAAATTCCTAAGATCTATGCTACAATGGAATACCAAAAAATAGACCATCAATCAAGAGTGGTTGAAGTTGAAAGTAATATTGATAAGAAATTCCTTTGCATTTTAATTTGACTTGGGATCTATTCCTAGTTATGTTAATCCGAAAGTTGTCAAATCTTGTGATCTTAAGAAGTGAAAGCATATTAAGTCATGGTTAGTTTAGTTATCCACTAGAACCAAGAGAAATCTAGTAAAATAGTGGAGAGTTGTCCACTTGAGCTTAATGGAATATTCACATGGGCACGTTTGAACATTTTCCCACTTGGTACATATAATTTCCTCATTGGTATGGATTGGTTGGAAGCACATTGAGTTAAGATTGATATCTACAACACGACCTTTTATTGCATTAATTAAGATGGAAACTCAAAAACGATAATATGTATTTCAAAAGTAATCTTTATGAGGTAGATTTCAATCTGATAGCTAAAGAAGTTCTAGAAAAAGGGGTGCTAATTGTACGTAAATCATGTATTGGAATTAAAAAAGGATAATGATCCAAGCCTTGAGGACTATCATGTATTGCAAGAATTAAAATATGTATTTTCTAATGAGGTACAGAGACTACCTCCAAAAATAAATATTGATTTATCAAATAACATTGTGCCTAGAGTTGCACTAGTGTCCAAGGATCCTTGTAGAATGAATACCTAGAGATGATGGAGATGAAAATGAAATTGCAAGATTTGGTAGAGAAAGGATACATTCAGCCAAGTGTGTCCCCATGGGAAGCAATAGTCTTATTTGTGAAAAGTAAAGATGGGAATCTCAAGGAATGTATCGACTATAGACAACTAAATAATATGACAGTAAAGAGAAAGTATTAATTGCTCTGAATTGATGATTTGTTTGACCAAATGAGAGAAGAAAATGTATTTTCAGAAATTGACCTAAGGTTGGGATATCATAAAGTTATAGTTAAGGAAGGAGAAATGTATAATAAAACCTTTAGAACAAGGCATGACCATTTTGTATTTGTATTCATTCCATTCATTCTCACAAATTCACCAACTACATTCATATGCCTCATGAATAATGTCTTCAATAAATGCTTAGAAACGTTTGTGCTTGTCTTCCTAGTCGGGCCCCTCATTTAGAATTTTGAATACATCCAAGTTGTGGTAGCAGAAAGGAAAAAGTGGAACAAAATTAGCAAATAGAGCAAACAAAGAGTTGTGCCACATGTAATATAACCTATTAGGAGCACTAAGGAGGCCTTAGCATTGAGGGGAATCTAAAACTAGAGTAATAGGAAATATTCGAGGTGATTGAGGATGAAGTAGAAAAAAGAGGAAGACACATGGGCGGTGCAAAACGAGATAACAACAAGTTCATCAGACCAATATTGAAAAAGGATAATGACTCTACATACTTTTGAATGTATCTTCCCACCTTTGGGTGTATATATATACTATAAAGTCTTAAGATTGAAAAGGTTGTTATTGGTTAGAGAATTGTTGGTTGTCATGTTTTGTAATAAGTTCTGGATTAAGATAGCAATTTGTGCTATGGAATGCACTTTGAGTGGTTGAAAATTTGAGCCACTCTAGTAAATGTATTCGTTCATGTTGGATATTAATGGAATGTTGCCTCTGTTCAAAAATTTTGTTGTCTTCCTTCTATATGGCAATGATGTGTTTTATTGTTATTACTTAACTATTCCAATGAATGAACACTATATTATCTAATCTATTTTGAGAACTTAAGTAGGATAATAATTATATTGGTTATGATGGTCTGATAGTCCTTGAGTACATTAATATGAGTTTTGATTTGGTGGGTAATGTTTGGCATGAGATCTAAGAGAAACCATGCATATTGAGTTGAATTCCCATCATGAAAACCATGTTGCATGTGCCCTATATATTATTTGGTCTTAGATTTGAGATTCAAGTGAGACCTTCCCTATATTTAATATTGAATATGATAGCACTTATACTATAATGGAACTCCTTTGTTGGAACCGATGTAAAGCCTAGTTCTAGATTAAGACAAAAAATGGTTTCATTGCTAGGACGCTTCATCACATGTATGGTATTCTAGCAACATGATTGGTGAGATGACCTCAAGCTACATAGATAATTGTTGGTTCCAACATATTAAAAATTTAAAGAAACAATACATTAAAGGTGGTTGATCCCAATGGATGCATGACACCTATGAAAATTATGAAATATTTTGGGTGGATTTCCCAATGGTTCTATTTGAGTGGTTGAAGAGATAGGGAGAACATCCATGTCCAACTTTGAAAAGGAGGAGAGAGATATAGTGGAAGATCCAAATCCTAGTTATGCTATAAAGTTTTTGTCACGACGTACATCATTGAGTTACAATAGAGGGTTACATCATTGAGTTTGTGGTTAAGCTAAACCATTTATTCTCAAGAAAAAAAGAGTAGTTTAAGAAAGGATCTCATGGAAGGTTGATTAAGGAGGTTGCAACATGGGTGAAAATTTTCTTGGTGGAGGAATATTATATTCCCTTCAACATACTAACCATGGAAACATAAGCCCTTGCACATGGGGTGACTTGGGATGGAGCTAGTGAAAGTGGGTAAGTAGAGGAGAATAGTTCCATGGAGGAATAACAAGCTCTAGAGAGAGCAAAGAGAGAATTGATAAGGGATGAAATAAACAAGAAGTGGTGGTTGAATATGGTGTAGAATATTTATTGAAGGGAGGGAGTGGTGAAGGAGATGATGTATAGATAAGAGAGTACTGAAGCACAATTGAAGGAATTGGAGGGGTTAAGGAAATGGAGAGAAAAGTTTGATCGATGGTTGAAAGAGAAAGGATTTGTAATAGAGAAGCATTTAGAGAGTATATTGGAATTTCTAGGTAGTTGAAAGAGTCAATAAATGGAATGAATCAAGTAAGAAATAATTTTCATTCATATGGATTGGGGACCATACAACAAGAAGTTGCTTCTGAACAAAATGAGAACCAAACTACTGGAAGGATCATGATCATTCAACAACAATTAATAAAAGTGATCAACAATGTATTTTATTTGTTTAACATGGAAGAGAGGGAATAAGAAGACATGGTATGACCCAAGGAAAGTGGGGCCAACCCCAAAAAATATCCACCCTTTGTGCATTCATAAAATACTGAGCTAACCATTAATTTCCTCTCTAGTTTTTGTTTACAATGCATCTTATGGAAATGGAGTGAAGGATAGTAGTGGCATACAATAGACTGGAGGAAGTAACATTGGTGGAAAAAAAGGTACAATAATGAATAAATTAATTCTATATCAAGAGGAGGAGTCAATTTGATTAGTCAACTAGGCCCTAAAGGTTTTATTTTAGTTATTAATCTAATAGGCAATGTGGATGGAGGAGCTGACAGTATGGAAATGCATCTCCCTTAGTTTTTAGGGAAAGGTGATAATGATGCAAAGCAGTATTGGTTCCTATGTGAATCAATATGGAGGGGAAAATGGATCACAACCCTAAATACCAAGCTGGTCAAGTTCCAGACCACTTTTAGGGGAGGGCTCTACAGTGGCATATGAAGTTAATCTATATAGACCCCCAAGGTACACCTAAGACCCTGAATGAAGTGAAATAATGATTTCTAGTTGATTTTAGAGATCAAACTTGGAGAAATAGAGTTGTACTGAGATGAAGGATACTAAATAGTGGGTGGGTGAGCATGCTTGGGAATATTATTGGTGTTTATGGAATGTGATAATAAGAATATCATATATCATACATGAGACACAACATAAGGAGTGGATCATCTAGAGACTAATTCCCCTAACTATCAGAGAAATGTTTTAGGTCTAAAATGGGCCTCCTAAGGAAAATAATAAAATAAGACATGAATTTCCATATGGAAAGAAAGAGTACTGCATTTTTTTAATTGTATTTTCTACTTATCTCATCTTGAATCCTATTGGTTCTTTCAAATTTGATTTTGATAGCACATTTGTGTTTTGAGGCCCATTTTTTACCTCAAAATTTGTCTAATGACAAAGTTCCCTTGATGCAACAACAATGGACCACTCAATGGGACACCGTAGTGCAGGTGATGAAAATTAAGTCAATGAATGGGTATCTAGGTGTAGTAAGAGCTAACATTAGGGCTGCATGCTCAATGATCACAACCACTAAGCTTGTTCAGTTTCAGTTGCAACTCTCAACCATGACTAAGAAAATTCAAGAGATGAACCACACTAGGATAAAAGGGATAAAGTATGATGCATTGTGTGTAAAACAAAAGGACACATGGAAAACAAGTATCCTTCACTAAAATATGGAGTTGCATCACCAAACTTGACTCCACCACCGAACAAGTTCCCATAAAATGTGGCAGGATAATACTACGAAATTTACAGGACTTATGGTCACCCCCAATCTCTACATGATGTTGAAAAAGTATAATTATTCCCTCATTATCTATTATTTCCATAGGGAAAACACTCATACCACAGAGACTTGTTGTGTCCTACTAGAAAAGCGATGCGAGTGGAGACATGTTTTGGAACAATCGAAGGAGGGGGAAAAGGATCATATGGAGGAGGTTATAGAGGTGGATATGGAGGATGTTATATAGGTGGATATGAAGGAGGATAAAAAAGTGGTAGGAATGGTGGCCACGCATTCCCCATTATATCTTACAATTGTGATTACATTAGGCACATAACTAAAAATTTCCTACAATAGATAAGGATAAGATGTAACTATTGCAAGGACACCATTCATGCAATTGAGTATTTTCCTAACTTAATAGATAAGTGGGAGATTGGGAAAAAATGACAAAATGTGAACCTAGTGAATCCAAAACCTCAGTACATTACAAAGTTTGGGGATCCATGGATTAATGTGGTGACTAGAGGTGGAGCATATACTAGTGTCAATGATTCCCAACCAAAGATTCCCCATATAAGGAAGGTGACTCCTATGGACACTAGATTCAATATAATAATGAAAAACATCTATTACAAAGAGGCTTCAAAAGCATTGGAAGAAGCAACCGCCACCCTATGCCAGGGTGCAAGCAACGATTTAGTAACCTGGAATCCTCCTAGACAACTATTGTAATGGCTCAACCAGGAATCAATGGAAATATGCATGAAGGAGATCACATCATATTCAAGAGTTCTTCCACAAATTGATAAGGATAATGGATGTTGAGTATTTAAGAAGGAAGTTGTGATCAACTCTTGATAAGTTGATCAGGGGTAGGGAGGAAAA
>ML859395.1:0-14491 GCA_009831015.1 Picea engelmannii | reverse complement strand
TAATCTATTTTGGTATCATAGACAAGAAGTTGGTTTAATTTTGGGTGGATAAGAGAGTACCCCATATCGTCCAAGTGCACAAAGGGTATTGGGTATGTTACAATACGGTTTCAGAGCTATTGGTTACAACCTTGGGACTGTATAGGCTAGAAGTCAGTTGTATATGAAGAAATTGTAGTATGCTAGTCAAGTGTTTGACGAAATACCTCAGAGGAATAATTAGGGATGTATTTTCAAGAGGGCATTTGTTGGAACAATGGCTCAAATTTCAAAATTGGATTCTTGTTAGAGCATATGGAGAAATGTGAGAAATTTTTGGAGTTGCTGAGATATCTATTGAGATACAAAGGTTCTTAAGTGGGTTGCTGGAATTCTATTGAGATAAAATTTAGTTTGATGAGCCTAATACTCTTGAAAAGACAATTAGGAAAGCCAAATACTTGTATTACCAAAGCGAAGGCAACATGATTGCAAAGGAGGAGTACAAGGAGGAAATGATAACACTCTTGATGAGTATAGATTTTCAAATTGAGAGTATTATAACAAGATGGCTAAATATCTTGAATGGAGAAGGTTGATATTTCTTGCATATTGTATTGTACGAACAATCTTGATGAAAGAAGGAACTAAGAATGATTGATGGTGCCTAAAGCCAATATGAATAACAGAGAAGAGTTGTGGAAGCTCTTATTCATGGTAGTTGGTTATTGTATACAAGAAGGAAATAGTGATCGATATAAGGGGCCTAGAATACACACACACACACACACCAACAAGTAGAGATGACATCCTTATGCATAAAGGAGGATGTATATCTTTAAATCCTGGAGATAATGAAGGGAAACTATGTAATGTAGGTTGCAAAGGATACCTGCAAAGAAGGAAATTATGGAAGCCTTGTATGGTGGAAAGAATCTACCAAGAAAAAGAGAACAAGGATTTCATGATGTGATGTGTGGCTCGTGTAATGGGAGAACTATTTTTGGAAGCAATTAATATATATGCATGGAAGGGTTGTAGGTTATGAATCGACAACTTATGTGTAAAGAATGTGAAGGAAATAATGAATTTTCACTCACATGAAAGTTGCTAATGGAGGTATAAAGCCTTCCATAGTGTGGATTTGTCTTATAAGATAGAGTTGAAATTAATTGAGAATAATCTGATGAAATGAAGAAAAAATTCCATAATTATATAAACCTTATGAAAACTAGAGATAAGGGCATGAGATGCCATAAGATGGATGCTTAAGCTACTAGAAGATATTGCCTCAATTAGGTAAATGATTCTAGTAGTAAATGTGAATTGTTGGATGAGATAAAGTTAGGGAATGTTGAGTGCATTTAGAGTATACAAGGGCATCAAATAAAAGCAAACCATACCATTTGTTGTTACTTCTAGAAGAGAAGTATAAAGAAGGCACATGAAACAACAAATGTATTTATGGTTGGTATTTGTTGGCTACAAAGTAAAATGGACTTGAAATGAGTCCATATGGAGTTGAAGTGATATAATTGTAGCATTATGGTGTGTTGGAGATGTTGAAAAATTAATTTAATGTTGGGACAAAATTGGCCAAGGAAATGATGTTGTGAATGAAGCTTATATTGCTATTATGTGCTGCAAATGAGGAAAGGCTAAGTTGGGCTTGGTTAGAATTGTTCCGTGAAAGGAAGCAATGATACACTATAGAGCAGATTGGAAAGACAACTCAAAACAAGAGCAAAGGATTGTTGCCATAGTCAAATGGGACATGAGGGCAGCCCAAGACAACAAAAGAAGCTGCCCAAAACCTCGAAGGAAGCGACAAAATGATAAAGCAAGCTATAGGATACTAAGAAGATTGTTGTAGCAACAATTGGAAAACAAGGCCAAAATGTAGAATTGATAATGAAGGGGATTTCTCCCTTCAATCGTATTTGTTTTTAGAATAAATTGTATGTTTAAAAAAAAGTAGCAAGTATAATTTTTTATACATGTATAAAATTGCTACTTGGAGAGAAAATCATAGGTAATGGATCCATGGTGTAATTGGTAAGCCTCTGGAATTGGATAATCTATGATGTGGAATTCCATGCTATGTAGAGGAGTTGGAAGGAGGAACTCTCAACTCTTCTCTTGTCATTTAATTATATTTCTTAAGAATGAGAAGGCTGCTATATTTAGGCATGGGAATACTGGGAATGCAAGAGAATAAACTAGCTCGAATGAATATGCAATAGTACTCATATTGATAAATATCCCATGGCAGAGTGCATATAGATATGCATGAACATCTAGGATGTTACATAAGGATTAAGATTAATATGTGTTATATATGTCGAGAGTAGGTCAAAGTGATTAATTGAGATTAGTGATGATTGTATAATCATAAATGGTTGAAGCATGGCTGAAGATGTTGATGATATTGTTGCATATAATATTTAGCCTTCTAAAGAAAGGATAAAGGTCAAGAAAATGCTAATCTAGAGGTAGGTGAAAAGATTACGTGAGCCTCCATAGGACACCAACTAATCAGATAAAATCAGAGATGAGGATGGCATCCATGCAGGTACGAAGTTTAGTTATGCTTATGATGCATAGACACTGAAGGGAATTTAGGTAAGAATTCCTTCAGTCAGGATTTGATATCATAAATTGATATGTTTGTGTTATTTGGATGCATTTATGTGAATGATATTCCACCTGGTGTAATAAATGCATGAAGCCTTAGACATATAAAAGTTGTTTAATATATTAAATGCATTCAAATGGGATAAAATTCTTTGTCATGTGTGCTGGTTATGAACTAATAACCAAGGCAATTCGGGACTTATGATCCTGTTGTGAGATTAAAATGCCATGTGAGATAGTCATGTGTGAGTCCATAGTGATGTTGATATGGAAAAGCTATAGCGTTGGACAAGTGTCCAATGGTCTCCCTACTTGTGTTGGTGTCTTGGATTGTACCTATTGAGACCTTCCAACATTGAGAAAACCTTTAGAGGGGAAGGGTTTCTTGAGGGATTGTAGAGTAGAGAAATGAAATGCCTTCTAGTACACCTGAGGAACTGTTTAGCAGAGAAAGGGTATATTCTTGGTGTTGTGTTGGGCTAAAGAGGAAGGTATCTAGATGATTGAGCAAGTATTGGGGAGGTTGTTGGATGATCTATCGAAGTGTTGGCTAGACCTTCCAACTCATCATGGTTTTCTTGAATCAATGCAAGGATGCATCGAAGATGTGCATGAATAAATTGTGTAAGTGTGCAGGTTGTGGTTATACACACATACACGTTGACATATATGATTGAATGCATTGCACGAATACTTGCTTGTGTTATGTTTCATTGCAATTAGTTTTTTTTTGGCTAGGTTAAATTGCCTGTGAAAAACCCTCGAGTACTTTCCCTCATTTTGAGGATGGTACCTAGGGTAAACCCTAGAATCTTTAGGGCACAAGGCCAATCAATAACAAGGCTAGAAGACATTACAATAATATACTCGTTAAGAGCTCAACATGTCACTTGCAAGAATTGAACTTGCGTGGGGAGGATAACAATCATTCTTCCAAACCAACCGAGATAAACCCAATTGACATGTTTCATTGCAATTAATATGATTACAGTTGAAATGATAGAATTATTGATAAATTCATGAATTTTCAGATCATTTCAGGAGTTGTGGTGATGTTGCAATGAAAGAATGGTATGTTGGAGTAGTCATATTTGGATGGACTACATGAAAGCTCTGTTAGGAGAATAGAGTTATGGAAATTGACGATTGCTAAAAGATGGAAAGCTTGAGAAGAATGCCATTGTGATAACATTGGAGCCCCATGATTACCACAAGTTATTAATTGATTAGATGCTGTCAGTGGATGCCTGACAGTAAGTTTGTGCTCTTCTTGCACATGAAAACCTTGGTAAGATGGATTGCCCGCAGAACTATTTAACAGAGAAGGGAATGCTTGATCTTGGAAGGGTGAGTGTGGCAAGGACGAGGCAACTTAAATGAATATGTCGTGAGAGATTCATGTGACATGTTGGCCGAAATCAAGGAGGGTGTGTTGGAAAGGATAGTGAGTGGGTCTCTCCTTGTTCGAGCGGGGCTTGGGGTAGAGGGTTCTTCATGTCTTGACATAGATCTCACTATCTACGACTTCACTCTATTTCATTTTGTTTTCATTTTACTTTCTGCATCTTGCCTTTATAGGAGACCTTTCGGTACTTCTGCTTTGTAATGACATCATTGTTCTCAGCAGTCCCTTTGACCTACTTCTGTGGTCACTAGACGAACATTAATAAAATTATCTTATCTTGCCTATAGCAACCTTGTGAAGCAAACAAATACCTATAGATATATATTGGGTTAAAATTTCAAACTTATTTTGTGTTATGAATATACATGCTTACATTGTGGATGAAAATTCCCGTGGAGGGAAAATTGTTGCATAATAAAAATGGCTATAACAATGTTTCTTGATAATTAATATAGGTACACGCTGATTTTTGGGAGGTTACCCAGGGTTGTGAAAATCCAATGTAGATGCATTGTGTGCAAGATAGCCCACAACTGTGCAAAATTGCAAAGAAGAGGATGGCATTGCAGATGCAGCTGAAGAATGAAGAAGCAACATGGGAGTTGGAGGATGCAACGCATGAGGCATTGCCGCATTTGTTTTGACATTTTTGATGTAAAAATTACTGTATATAATGTTGATGTGTACCAAAGACGATGCAAAATCTAGGGGGAGGGGAATGTAATACCCTAGTTTTGATCCCTAGTTCAGTATTGTGTATGTATATGAGGAATGGCTAAAATCTAAATGATGTGATATGTAAGATCTTATATTAATGATAATAGAAAAAATACATCATAGGTTGTAGAAGAGGACAAAAGAATGGGGGGCAATGACTCCACAAGAGGGGAAAGACAAGGGGGCTTAAGTAGGCTAAGGTAAAGGACCTTAGTAAGTGATTTAACCCAAACTCTTTGCAACCTTAATTATGTCCCTTGATTATTAATTAATAGTTGTTTTTATTATGTCGTGGGGGGGTTAGTGCATGAAGTAGGTACATGGGTCTCCGTAAGGATACATGGTCCCGTCGTGCCATGCAACTTAATCTTTACTTTCTTTCCATGCAAGCAAACTATCTTTAACACCCTATTTTTAATCCCCTGATTATATGTAATTAATCATGATTAATGACTGCCATGCCATGGCATATGAACAATGTAAGTGTATTATTGTTTAAATGAAATATGCCGCACAATTGACTGTGGGTGGAGCACGCATACTAGCCATGATACCATGAGAGGTATTAGTGAGGGGGTAGAAAGGGGATTTATGTGCTAAGGACCCCAAGCCACCTTGTTGAATTATGTTGGGGGAAATAACCCTTATTTCCTCTAGCTTGCAGCTGAAGCAAATTAGTCGATGAAGGGGGACTGGTAGTTGAATTTCCAACCACTGCAATAAAGAGATATGGGAAGAGAAGACTGGACAGTTGTAAACATTCAGCTAGGGTACAACAGTACCACCTCGTTTTCCTTGATTGTGACCTGAGTGTCCTATGACACAAGAAAAGAAGGGAGATTGAGAAGCTTCTTGGAAACAACAAAGGGAAGAACACACAGTTACGTACAGAGAGAGAAGACAGGAAGAGGGGCAACGCGAGGAAGTGTGATGTGCTGTGCATGCACACAGAAGAGAGCTCGTGCATTATTGGTAGAGATCATGCAAAAGAAGACAACGAATAGACTAGAAGCATAGCAAGAAAGTGTTGTGTGATTGGTCTGAAAATCAAACCTGAACTAAGATGAGAGGGTCGTGGGCTTGATGCTTGCTGGACAGAAATCGACACTGGAGGGGAGGGCGTTGAGGGATGGTGTAGCCATGAAGGGACTCCCTTGTGTAGACAAAATCCAATTGGGAAGGCATTTGATAAACTCGTGGAGGCTCTGGGCATGGTGGTATAGAGGGTTTTCAACTAGTTGGTAATGTGAATGAGAGTCGCCTTCACACTTCAATTTGCTTTGAGAATGTGAGGAATCCCCTGGTGGTATCATGGCCTAGCATGGGGGTGGCCAGACCGTAGAGAAGACAATGCATCTGAGCCTATAGTTGGGTGGGAAAGTGCTCATCCACAGTC
Source organism: Picea engelmannii (assembly GCA_009831015.1). Lineage (NCBI taxonomy): Eukaryota > Viridiplantae > Streptophyta > Pinopsida > Pinales > Pinaceae > Picea > Picea engelmannii. The sequence continues at coordinate 8,360 of ML859395.1, read as the reverse complement.
AGTTGGGTTGGCTACAACTTGTAAAGTAGATAAGTGTATACATGCTCTATGTATTTTGCATATAATGAATGGCTTGTGCCTATTTTTGTATTCACGAGTACATATGGAATGATGGGTGAATGAATGGTTGTGTGAACTCTATATTGTCCTGTGTGTTAGACAAATTGCCACGCCTGTTGTATATTTTCTTGAATGCATGCATAGATATTCCAGACTTGAGAGAGGTCCATGAATGACTATGAGCAAGAATCCATAAGGAAACTGTATAGTTGTATGCCTATGTTTTCCTATGTGCACAATAATATAACTTCTGTATTTGATTTGCATGTGAAAGGAAATCAGAACAATAAATTGAGGAATAAAATGAAGGCATGAATTTGTGGTAATTCCCGTGTATCAGGATATATTCGATATTGAATATTTTCCTATGGAATGCCTACATAAGTAACATGAAATCCATGGCTTTAAGACCCTGTGATTGTCATTGAAGTGGTTCGTGTGTGTGTATGGAAATGGAAAGTTTGCAGGATAGAGACCATGAATTACAGAAGTGCCTTAGTGCAAAAGTCTCCAGCATATGGGTTAGCGGATTCTGCGGGGACTGAAGTCACCCTTGCTTTTGAATGTTCCCAGGGTGTGGAACCTAGAAATGTAACCTCGAGGAGTGACATCATGATGACGTTGAATCACATGTGAAGTGGCTAGACAAGGTCTTGCGGTAAGTTGACCATCCTATGAGCGGGCAAGGTCTCGCGATAATTTGACCATCCCGCGAGAGAGTATCCGTGCACGAAGGCACTTCCAACAGTGTTGTGGGCTTGGGAGCCCGAAGGCCTGTGTCCGATTGTTGCAGAGCAAGACATATCTACCCTAATGTTCGGGATTGGTCCACGTGGATGCCAATGGGCCGGTGATGTCGATTAGCAGACATGGGGTGGTCCACATGGATGCCATGGTGGTCATGTGACGCCATCATGAGGGAAATGCTCGAGGAAACCTTAAAGGGGTATAACTTTTTGCCTGGAGCTTGGTTTTGGGCATCCTTTCAGTCATTGGAAAGCTCTTGAGGAGCAGTTTCCATCTATGGGTTGGGATTATGGTTTGAAAGAGGAAATTTTGACATCCCACAAGCCTAAGAAGGATTAGGGGATCGAGTGTGTTACACTATCATTTGGTTGAAAGAACCTGAACTATCAAGAATTTGAATTACCTTGCGAACTATCATTTGGTGGGGAACATCGAGAGACTTATCCCCGAGTGAATTGCTATGAGCATACTGTAATTGAATTATGGAAAGCTATAGCCACATATTATGTGAGAATTATCGCTGCATGGATGATAATCCCGCCATTGAGAAATTTGCTACAATTGATAATCTCTAAAATCCGAGCAGTGAGATTTCTTGGCCAACCTATGCTGGAGCCCTAGAGGGAAGTGGGATAACTTGAGGGACTGTTGAGCAGAGAAGTGGATCCCATTCTTTGGGTTGTGCATGCTAATGGGGAAATAGGATTTTGGATTGGGATTACCATAGGAGTAAATATTAACTATGAACCTAGGAATTGAGCTATGAGAAGAGAATTAGAGCCAAACATAGGAAGAGTGAGTTCGGTCTTTTGGATTCATAACCTCAGCTTGGGGGTGGTCTTTGTTGCAAAGAGGTTAAGTGCAATAGAGAGACCATGGTTGGGTAGAATGACTTTCTTTTGCAGTCAGTTGGTAGATTATTTTCCCAAAAAGTTAAGTTGGTTGTGTTATGAAATGCAAGGTTATTGTGCTTTCTGTTCTGTATAGTATTAGTTTGTGCAGTTTTGTGCGCATAATTTTAATTTACATATTCATCACTGGAATTATTATAAAGTTGCATGCATATATTAAGTTTGAAATGGATGGTTAAAGGTTACTATAGCATTACTTCCGTTGTTGAATTCTATAGCTAGCCCATATAATTGATTTTGGTATCAGAGACATGAAGTTGGTGTGAATTTGGCTGGTTAAGAGCGTGCCCCATATCCTCATGGTTAAGAGCATACCCCATATCCTCAAAGTTCATAGAGGCTATTGGGTGTGTTACACTAGGTGTCCCCAAGTCAACCCTATGCCTCTATGCAAGCATCTAAGGTGCCCTATATTGCCAATGGCTCAATGCCCTCCTCTGGAATGCCAAGCCCTCCTCCTCCATTGTAGGGCATCCTCAAGCAAGTAAGCAACCTCCACGTGGCTATCATGAAGAATGTCCCAAGATGTCTGAATATCTCCAATGGTCGAAGGAAGAATGTCATGCAAGCATCTAATTGAGGTTAGGCAACCACTGAGTAAGCCATCTCCAATGTACAAATCCATCACAGACCATCCAAGGGCTAATCATACACTATGTACCCCAAACATGGTGTAAACACTTTTGGAGTAACCCTGAAAGCTAACATTTCCAACAAGTGGAAACAATTGTACCAAGGATTTCCAAAATATAGATGCATTGAAGTGTTTTTTGGGTGGATTGTGAATCTAGTCTTCCATCCAAAGAGGCTCATTATATATTTTGTCTCAACAGAGGGTCTTCATGGTAAGCTTTTATTTGTATTTGTACTATGTAGTATGATTATTTTTGGATTTTAAAGGGCATTTATAGCCTCAATGTTTATGTATTTTCATTGAGAACTCCAATTGTATGTATTGAAGACCATATATGTTGATGGCATTTTGCTATATTCACCCTTACATGCTATACACATGTCCATACTTTTCATATTTGTTCTTTAATGTTTTGGATATATATGTATTGGAGAAATAATTCTCCTCATCCTCTTGCATTTAAGCATTCAAAGTGAGGGTGTTGGTACCTTGGATTTCTCCCCTTTTCTATAGGTCCTAGATGGAGGGCGGTGTTAATTGCTAGCTGCAGTAGATGTTGGTAGCCCCATGGGACTCAATGGGAATGGATTTCATGATCTCCCTAGACATTACATCTTATCTTAAAGGGTTGAACCAATCGAGCTATCCCTTGGGACTATATATCTATGTGTGTGTGTGTGTGTGTGCGTGCATACTTTTCCCAAGGAAACAATTTATATTGTTTTCTATTTCAAGAAGCATGTAATGCCACCTTTTGTATTAATCTTGAGCAAACTTGGACTAGATCAACAAAGAAACTATACTTCTTTAATGGTAGTAAAGGGTTTGATATTAGCTTGGGCATTGACCCATTAGTATCATGGCAAAAAATTCTCCACATTATGTAAAAATATCAATCCCAAAAGATTACATTGATTGAATACCAACTATTAACTTCCCAACATGGGAGAAAATAGAGAGACACAAACTTAAAAAAGACTTGTGCGGGAGAGAGGAGACCTCATCTTCCTGTCATCATGGATAGTGCTTGTTGTGAATCAACTATCCTTTTGGTCAAATGATTTGCCAATGAATCGTTCCCTTACTACATGAGAGAATGAGTTCTTGGAGAATGTGGCATTATGTTCTGAAATCGGGGAACAACATTTGCTAGAAGGAGATCCTGATTTGTGAAGCCCTCGTTTAGCCATTCAATTACTAGATTGGAATCCCCAAAAACCTAGATCTCCGTCACACTTATTTCCTTTGCTATGGCCAAAAGGATGAAACGACTTTGAGCTCAATGCAATTGTTGGTGCTAATACCCAATTCTCAAAGAAAGGTTATCTAGTGAGATTCAAAGACAAAAAGGTATCCACTTACTTCACATAAACCTAGGTTGCCTTTGGAGGCACCATCAAAAAATTCCCGTGGGGAAGTGATGTCCTTGATTACATATGTTATGTCTTTTTTTTTCTTGAGTTTAGATCATGTGAAGGACTTGTAAGGAGGAAAGGGAAATACCTTGAATGATTGCTTTATTCCTGCTAACCCAAATTGACCATAGACTATAAAATGAAGGGTAGAGTGGTACCTCACTTCCTTGTCATCAATCCATTTTTCCAATTCATCTTCTACATTTTCACCGACCCAATTTCATTTACTTGCAGTGATAGATTTCTCAATATTCCAAACAACTTTTGAAAATTAACAATCTAGGAACAAAGGATTTACACTTTCACCATTTTCTTTGAACATAAGACATATGCTTGGGCCCATTCATAACCTTATTTGCAAGTTTTTCACATTTTAGTGTTTTATTAACTAATGCAAGCCACAAAAAATCCTTCTTTTGAGAGGTGCTTTTAGTTTCCATATCCTTGTCCACCACCATTTTGATTCTGCTTCATCTAGCCACATAGTAACCTAGTTTAGTAGTGTAGTTACCTTTAGAGAGGTTTGAAATCCACTCTAATTTGTCCCTTTTCTCCTTAGTTTAAACAAAGTCTTTTAACCAGGGCTTGTCTTAAACTATTTCATTTTTTGAGTGTGAGCTCCTTCTAGTTCAAGATCAGAGTCAAATTTCCATCTTGAGATCCAAAGATTGCCACCATTTGGATGATATAGATTTTCTAGGGAAGCATCCTTTTTGCACTAGATTCCTTTTAAGATCATATGGAAGTTTATATCAGTGTTAACAACATTGTGTTGTTAAAAATATCGCTGAGGGTCTGAAAAAGAAATATCGGAAACATTGGGGAAAATATCGGAAAATGTCGGCAAAACTAACATCGAAAAATATCACCAACCCTCCAAAATACGATAATATTGTGATGTTGGTAACACTGGTTTAAAAACATCCTTGCCACATATCAAGACACATTTTCACTTTTTGCCCATGTCCTATTCTCCATCCCAATAAACTTTGCGCTAGTGAGAAAGACATTACCAAAGCCTTCTAGAAAATGGAGTCATTTGAATACATCCTTGCCACATATCAAGACACAATTTCACTTTTTGCCCATTTCCTATTCTCCATCCCAAGAAACTTTCTGCTAGTGAGAAAGACATTACCAAAGCCTTCTAGAAAATGGAGTCATTTGAATATTCTTATTGATTGTGGTTCTATGTACTTCTTCTCCATTACCTATTGCCAATATGTGTTTGTAGAGATTAGTCTTCAAAGGTTAGGCTATCAATGCCTTGCCAAAACGATATACATTTTGAGGCCTCATCCACAATGTGACTCTGGCCTTGTCAACCTCTTCCCATTGAACTAAATGGGATACCTTTTACTTTCTTCCTTGCCCATATGAAAACAAAGCACATGTTTATGATCTTGTTAATGATTGATTTCGGGATCAGGGCCATAGATTGGATCTAATACTAGAATTGCTTTAAGTATGGATTTGATCAAAGTTAATTTGCTTCCAAGGGATATCCATTGGTTACTCCATGCCTTAACTCTCGATTCTCTCTTTTGGTCTTTTGGTATAATCACATCCATCCTTTAATCCCATAGTCATTTGGCTTTAGTTCGAAACCTAAATATTTTATGCCTTTATCTACTGAGCGTATTTTGTAGGGAAACATTGTCGTTATGGCTTGTTCATGCCAAGAGGCACCTTGGTTAAAGGAGATGGAAGATTTCTAAGAATTTATTACCATTCTTATTGCTGATCCAATATATTGAGGGCTTATTCATATGCCTTTACATCGTTGACAACTCCATTTCCAAATCATTATCAACAAAAAGGTGTGTCAAGTTTAGGTCTCTGGGAATTTGGATTCTTTTTATTCCTCCTATTCCTTTTAGATGAGCTATATACCTATTGAGACCGTCTACCACTCAGAATAAATAAGAGAGAGGAGACTATGAGTAGCCTTGTCTCAATGCTCTTGAGGAGATGAAATTTTTTGATGCAGAGCTATTTAATAATACAACAAAAAATATTAGAGATATACATGCCTCTATCCAATGGATAAAAAGAAGCTTGAAACCATTATGTATAAGCACAAGTCTAAGCAAGTTTGCTTACCTTGTCATATACTTTAGAGAGATCCAGTTTGATAATGAAGGTTGGAGCTTTTTTGGTCTATATAGTATGCGTGGCCTCCTAAGCTATTATAGTGGGCGTTGTCTAATTTTTCTACGAAATGGCTTTTTTCGTCGGAATCCGACGATATAAATTTGCACGAAATCACTACTTCTTGTTTAAAATCCATTTCTGAATGCAGAAATGGATTCAACATGCTGAAAAACCCTTGGGGCTTTCAGATTATACATAAATAATCACTCAAATCTGCGGATCTAACAATTTCTCGCCGGATTTCATGCCAATGTCCCTAGAAAATATCGTTGGAAAAGAGTAATTTTGTAGAATGTTTAGACTACGACATTATAGTGACATCATGAATTTGTCTCTCACTTAAGATTCCAAATTGTTCTTTGGAGATTGCCTCTGACAAAATGGGCTTAATCACTTTAGCTATAATCTTGTAGATTGAATTGCATAAGGAGACAAGTTTGAAGTCTTCAAATGATGCGGGGTTATCCCTTTTAAGGATGATAACGAGGAAGGTAGCCTTATATGCTCCTAGAATAACACTATTCTTCCTTGATTTGTCAACTACTTTTAGCAAGTCAGATTCAATGAGCTCATAGAAGCCAATGAAGAAGTCTATTGGCTATCAATTTGGGCCAGGACTCTTGTCACACTGAAAAGGATGAACATCGCTGTTTGAGTTCTTTCTTGGATACCTCCTCCATTTTGTTGTTTTGATTCTCATTGACAAAACTCAGAAGGAAGGAGGTGATGGATACTATCTCATCTATGTTTGCCTTGGGAGGTTCCCTGTATAATTCTTGAAAATCTCTTACTTTGTCCTCAACAGTGTCCTTAAAATAAGACACCATCTCTCCAATGGCTCTCCTGAGTTCCTTGTAATCAATCCATTTTTCCAAAGCATCTTCTACATTTTCACCTACCCAATTTCCTTTACCTCCAGTGAGAGATTTCTCAATATTCCAAACAACTTTTGAAAATTAACAATCTAGGAACAAAGGCCCACAGAGAAGAAATCTGGAATTTATTACAGCATTTGATGAACTTGTACTTAGCTCAAAAATTTAGAAAATCGTGCCACACAAATATGCCTTGGAATATGTTCCCAAACAACAATGTGCTTTGCCTCGATTTGCATGCATATCAGTCTTGGAACAGTACCCAGCCTGCCTCGATTTGCGTGTTGGGCTAATGCTGATCCATTGCTTGAAAAATGTACACAACATGCCTCGATTTGCATGCTGGTCTGACTGTGCTAATTTCATGCCTCGATTTCGGTGCTGAATGCCTTGGGAAATGTGCCCTTGCTGCCTCTCGATTTCCTCCTGCTGTTCTCTCTTCCTCCTCCCTTCAACACTCTCAATCTCTTCTCCAAAACAGGTCAAATTACCCTCTCTTAGGCGTCTTTTTCCATTATATCTCCAACCTCGTAATCTTCACCTCGATCTACGGACGAGATCGATTTAGATGTTCGGTCACAATATAATCTAAAGTTCACTTTATTTAACTTTATGAACTTTAGCTAAGCCAACATTAATTAATAATTAATTAATGTGCTTTTTAGAAGATGTTACTTTATAAAAATAAGGCCCGAGAAAGTTGTTGAACGACTTCTGCATGCTTCGACTATGAGCCAATGCAGAATCACATCTCCAAGCTACCATAATTTTAACATTCCTTTGTCTAGGACTGGATCGATTTCTTAATATTCACTAGATTAACTTGAAATTGCTTCATTGTACTCTTCTTCATTAAAATGCTTCTACTCATGAGTTATCATGTCCCTATATTCCTCACAGTTAAGCCAAAAAGAATTGAATTTATAAGGAGTTAGGGGTTTCCTCTGTCCTTTGTTTATCTGAACCAAAATGGGTTTGTGGTTTGAGCAGCTTCCTATGCATGTCCATGTCCCAATTCTTCCTTCATCTCCTAATACATAATTGGATGCCAAAAACCTATCAAATTAATTGGCTAGATCTTCAACTTCTTTTTTATGTTATTCCTCGAGGTGGGTACTACTTCAACTGGCTTTACATCTACTAAACCTTTCTCCTCTAGCTTTGATTGGAGAGAACTTTGCTAGGGGGTTTTCTCTGCATCCCCCCCATTTCTTCCCTTTCCATAATAAAATTCATATCCCCTCCACAAGTTAGAGCATTCTTCTGGAAAATAACACCATTTAGTAAACCTTCCCAATGCTATTGTCTTTGAAGATAAGGTCCATTTATATTTATAATGATGAATCTTTTCCTTCGTTCTTTAGAAAGGAAATTTATGGAGATCACAAAATTCAGGAAAGAAGTCTCCAATTTTTCAACTGTTCCATCTTATTACAAGCCCTCTTGATCTCCCTGTAGCTCCCAAAAAATTAAAATTCCATCCTACAAACATTTGGCTTAAAATTCTCTTAGCTTCTTTTACAACTATCATTATCTCTTGCAACATGAAAATATTTGTATTATA
>ML859394.1:8387-25528 GCA_009831015.1 Picea engelmannii | reverse complement strand
AAAAAAATTAATATAAAAAAACACAAAATCTATAAAAAAACATTTTTATTAATATCATAAACAACTTAAAATAAAAAAACCTCCTTTTTCCACAAAGAAATTGCTCTTATATTTATAATATAACAGTTTATGTTCTAAGTAACCAAACTTGTACAATCGAAAAGACAAAGAGCCTATATTAACAGAGTTATAGCAAAGAAATAAAAAATGTTGCTAGGTAGGCAAGACAACATAAAATTTCACCGAACTACAGAGTGAAAAAACAATGCACATGCATATCGGCCCTGCATATCAAAAAAATTCACCGAACTGCAGAAAGTAAAAAAACAGTGTACAGGAAGATCAGTCATGCTCCTGCCTAATTGATGGAAAGATGAATCGATGCAAGAACCAACAATACATAACACAGAAAATGATAATCATAGCTAAGTCAATATAATTGGAGGGATTGAACTGGACCTGCTTGTCCATCTTCCATTCAAGTGAAATTCAGAATCCCTTCCTGAAAGTGGAGAGCTTGTTTGGAGAGGGCATCTGCATCCCGATTGAATTCTCTTTAGGAATGAATGAAGCCAAGGTCTGATAAGTCTTGGGTGATTGATAATATCTGCTCTTTCCAATAATTTACACCCATCGCCTGGAGGTCATTGGTCCTCTTTAGCCAGTCAATAATAAGCTTTGAAACCCTAATAACCTAAAGATCTAGAATGTGTAGCCACAAATCCAGGGACAACAAGGCCCAATCTCCAAGAAGTTATTCTCTATTGTTAGAGCCCCGACCACAATTGAGACACCACTTGTAGCTAGTGTGAATAGTGTCCTTGATTATACCACCTGATCCGCTACATTTCCCATTTCCCTACGCTACCCCATCAAACCAAGTCGTTTCTCTTCTAATAGATAACTTTGGCGGTTGCTTCAATTTATGAAATGTTTGTAACTGAATCTTTCTGTCCCTTATCCATCCTAGAGTCCTATAATACATACCTTCAATGGACGGAAGACCTTCCTCGAACATGGCATTGTTCCTTTCCATCCATATATTCCAGCAAATGATTGAAGGAAGAGTGGTCCATTTAGTGTGCTTTAGCCTCCAATCCTTAAAAAAATAGTTGAATGTTGCCACTTGTCCACCCATCAGTGATCTTGAGAGTTGTCAATAGTCTAGTCCAAACCTGTTGAGAAAATGAGCAATTAATCATCAAGTGTTGTGTTGAGTCTATATCTTTCTTGCACAAGACACAAATGCCCGAACCCTACTACCCTCTTATTTGTAATGTATCCCAGGTGAGGATCATGTTCTCCATCAGCAATTAGGTGAACAACTTAAGTTTAAGTGTCAAGTCCCATTTCCACATCGCATTGTGCCACCAATTAGTGCTCCTTGTCCAAATATTCGTTGTTATAGCATCATATGCGTTTTTTGTAGTCATAATACCCATGGATTTGTTTCCTGTCAAAACCAGCTCGCCCGAAGAATCTGTGAGGAAAATACCTTCACGAGTCAGTGCTTTAATGAAATCTTCCCATTCCTCTGGCTTATGGCTACCTAAACCCAACTCCCTATCTAGTTTCCACCTGAAAGTAGAAGGACTTTGGCTTCTCCTGTCTATTTTTTGATATAGAATATGATAGTCATTGTCCCTTAAAGATTTGATGAGACCAGTTGAAAAAAACGAATTGTTTCCCAGCCCTTGAATCGCATCTTCACCCAAATGAACCAGCATCCTCGTGTCAGGCCTCCACATTGTCCAGTGCATCACCACTTGAAGGGTTTTGAGTAGGCATCTCCAAGTACTAGAGGCTTTTTTTGTGCTCACCAAAGGACGCCTCAACTAGGAAACCACCAACTGAGAGGGAAAGTACTTATCCAATAAAACCCTATGCCAAATCCCATCATTGAAGAGGTAGCGCCATAAGGTGTTTGTTGCCAACACTTTGCTTAACCAAAGAATGTGTTTGAAGCCCCAACCTCCAAAAACTTTGATCTTTGATAAAGTCTCTCACTTGCATAAGTGTAATCACTTTGTCTCTCTGCAGTTGGACCAAAAAAATCTATACATCATCTCCCTGATCCTATTTAAGATTGTGGAAGGAAAATTTCATATCGTCAGCCAGTATACCGGTAGGCTTTCGAGAACCACTTTAACCAAGACATGTCTTCCTCCCACTGTCAACCAATGATAGGACCAGTGTCCTATCCTTCTTTCGAATTTCTGCATCAACCAACGCCAATCCTCTACCCTGTAGTTGGTTGGCTTAAGGAAAAAGCCCAAGTACTTGAGACATGCACCCAACTTAGCAAAGTTAAAAGGAAAAAGAGCTTTTTATGGAATTAAATCAGAGCCTTCTAAACCTGAAAAATGCATCGAAGATTTTGAAGGATTGATGACCAACCTCAAAGCTCGGTAAAAAGTAGAAATAATGGAGGCTATCTCCTCCTAGTCAGAAACCCTCGTCGAGTTCATTATCAGGATATCGTCCACAAATAGAAAAATAAAATTTTTAATGAGTCTTGAGGTCTTTATACCAGCAATTTTCCCTTCTGTGAGTGTCTGCTTAAGAATTAATTTTAGGCTCTCCATCACTAAGATAAAGAGTAAAGGTGATAAATGGCATCACTGCCTTAGACCCTGCTTGCTTTTAAATAAAGTGGTAGGTATTATGTTGACCAGAACCGCAAAGTTTGGAGTTGTTACACAACTCAATAATGAATAAAATTACTTTTTGCTTTTTTACTTTTAGGGAGTTTTTTCCCTTGATTGTTCTTTAAACTCTTATAAGCCACCACTCTGATCTTGAATTAATAGAATTACTCTTACTTTGTAGGAAACATTCTCCCTTGACTGTTCTTACGCGGTGCTTTCCCCATTGATTGATATCTCTCATTATAATTTAGCACATATTATTAGCACGCTGCACAAATACCTCCAAAGATCTAAGGTCTGTTGCCATATTAATTTTGTGATATGTCACCTTCAAATTCAAAGTCCTAAGCTTTGTTGATTTTGTGATATGTTATTTTCAAAGTTCTAAATGTTAACTCTCTGTTGTTATAGTAATTGTTAACAAGGTTGCATAGTTGGCATAGGAGTTAGAGTTAGGACTATGGTATATAATGATAGTTTTTCTTTACACATAAGTATTGTCGACGAAACAATATTGTGTATTAATATATTATACGAGGTAGTAAATGTCAATGTCATCTTAATTTGTGGGTACAATCTGATCCCTCTGGAAGCTTAATAGATCCAGGTTTAAGATGCATCTATGTTGGTAGTAATAGTAAATATACTAAAGTAAATAGTAATAGTAATAATAAATACTAAATACTAAAATAATAGAAGTAATAGTAATAGTAATAGTAAATGTTAAAGTAATATACTAAAGTAATAGTAAATATGATATATATAATAGCATGTGTAATTTTTGTTTTTATTAATTGAGTCTACTTTTTTAATTGAGTTTTTAATTAAGTGGACTTTAAATTTTTGAAATTTTTGAAATCTTTGAAATCTAACATCACGTGACAACTTCTCCCCTATTGACATATAAAGGACCAATAAGATTCACCAAGGTTTCTACATTTCAAAATAAATTTCCATCCTTAAAATTACCCCTTTTATTAAATGTCAATTTAAATTCCCAAAAGAGCTTGAAAGTATCTTCAAGCCACAATGGTTAGAAGAATCTCAACTTGTGCACTGCTTTAAATTGGTGGGATTGAGATTTGTTAAATTATACTTGAAATCAGATTGAGATTTGTTAAATTATACTCGTAATCTCCAAACCGTATACCTAGAATCTAGACGTGTTTCTGAATGTGTACTTAGCGTTTTTGTCCATGTTTTGTTTATGCATAGCGGGGTTGTTTATGCAAAGTGGTTGCCTCTTGAGAATGTCTGAAAAGAATAGTTCTATATAGCTCAAAGATGAAAGTGTACATAAATCCTTATGTGATTTATATATATATATATAGTTAATGTTTTAAGCATATCCATGTTGATTGAATAAGTTACACATATATTTGATATATCTTGTACATAGTAGGCTTTTTTATGCAATATGGCCTAAAGGAAAATGCATCTTTCCATATGCAACCTTAACAAGAATTATAGCATTTAATTAGAAGAAAACGGAGAATAGACATCATACAAGAGTCAATACAAAGATGCATAAGAAAAATGACACAACAGAAATTAGTATGGAAATTAATTTATGTAAACAAATTAACAAGACCTTGACAACAATGACTCCAATATTAATGACATATGTCCATCATTGTTATTTAGACAGAAAAGCTAATCAAGAAAATGCAGAGCAGGTGTGCATAAAGAGTGAATATGGAGGGACTAATATAGATAAGACTCCAATATTAATGGCATTTGTCCATCATTTGTCCAAACCACCAATATAGACAAGATCAAGATCCTTGCTAATTTTCAAAATTTCAAAAAAGATTTAGAAATTCAAATATTTACTAAATCATTGTTAATTCACAGATGCTATAAAGCCATTCATATTCTTAGAGCTAAATCTGAAAGGAAATACAGATATCAACACAAATGTTGTCAAGAAATCCAAATTCTTAGAGTTAAGTGTGCAAGAAACTATTACTTTCAGATGAAAGTTAAATTGAACTAGTTGTTAAAGTTCAAGTGGAAAACATAACCCTAAAGGAAATTAGACTAGGCAACTGTATTAAAAAAAATATCATTGCTATAGTCTCCTTAGTGATACTTAGTGATTCTGCCTCCATTTGACAAATTTGATATCCCTGCAATTTACAATGAAATTGAATGTCATAACACATTGAAAAAATTGCAAAATTGAAATTGTAAGGAACTTAGTAAATCAATCTTTTTAAACATACCTTTTTTGTTGGAAGGTTTTATTTTTTTGCAAAAATTAAACAAAGGAAATCTTATTCTCCTGAAGTTTTCTCTACTTCAACTATTGTATTGTCCTGATTGAGCATAAATTTTCCATGAACAATAAAGTCACGGAGTATGTAGATAACATCATATTTTTCTTTTAGGTAATCTTCATATGACAATGTTGTTAAATTTGGCAAAAGGTTTCTTAAGATATCATCTTTAACACAACATGATACTTTTGCATTTTTTGTGTTAACTATGTTGCATGTTAACCAGTGTGAATAGTTGAAGGGTGTTTCAGCCTGAGATTTAGCACAATTCAACATTGTTCTTTGTATTGATTCAAAATATTCTACTATTAAATTGCACTTTGAGCATATGGGCAATAGTTTGCTACTGCCAATATGCCTTGAACATATTTGACATGAGTGAATGTAACTATGAGTCAATATCTTTTAAATAAAGAGTAAGTATAATATAACATATCTTTAGATGCTTACTAAATTTTACCTAGTTTGTGCACTTAAGCAATAGTTTTAGATCATCAAAATCTTGTTTTGCCTTTAACAGTGCAATGAACGTTGACTGGCTTGTGTGCAATACATTTGAAGTTGTTTCTTTTCGTTTCACAATGTTTCTGAATAACAACATAGGAAATTATTTCTTTGAAAACTTCTCTTCAATGAAAGCAAATTATGTTGTGAATGTTGGAAATAATTGTAGCTACATTTTAACGAAGACTTACATTAATCTTCATTTTTTACTTAGAAAGTACATGGAAAGAAAATAAATCTATTGTAATCTAAATGTTTGGATGGAAATGGCCTTACCGTTGCCTTATCGTTTTCTGAATTGTCGTCTTTGATTTCCAATGCATATTGTATGCCTAATTTCTTTGCACTGGCGATAATTGCACCTATTGTTCCAAGCACATATTGTTCTATTGTTTCTAAAATTCCTCTAATTGATGTGTTTGGTATGAAGTTGTACTCCTGAAAAAAAGGTGTTATGTTTTCTATACTAGTCTCTTGTTCCATTAGAAAATACATTCATCTTTGCCATTATTGTAATTGGTTCTAGGTGCAATTTTGAAATTTGTAATATGAATGGCTTTCCCTGGTAGGAGTTTTGCTTGATGTTGTTCAATGAAATTAGTGCGGACATTCAAGGTTATTTTCATCTCACCTTTCACATTTGTTAAATCTGCTCGCAAAAGCTCAATTGACTTTTCTAATTTGACAAGTATTGTTCTATATGTGACAACAACATTGCCATGGAAAAATTCCCTAGCCTTGCAACTAGTCATCTCTTCAATGTTGATTGGGACGGAAGCTATTTGTTTGTTCCTATACATGGCAAGCAAATACAAGTCAGCTGGAGAATGTTGGAAGAAGATATTTGAATCCATATTTTGCAATCTCTGCCTTTTTCTTTCTATTTCGAATGTTGCTATTTTTTTTTGTTTGTCTTCATTGCTTTTTCTTATGTTGTTATGGGCCAAAAAATATTTATTTTATTAGAGCAAGATCTAGAGAATCTAAAGATATAGCATAAAGAAGATTGTATGTCAAGTAAAAGTGTAAAAGAAGCAATATAATTATATTTGGAAACATATTTTTTAAAATAGTTAAAGCGGATAATTTCAAACGAACATATTGATTGGAAAAGTTGAATTTATAATAAAGGAACCAAAGTCAAGTCGTTGGGGACTACATCTGAATTAGCAATTTCCAAAACACACAGTAATAAGATCATCTATCTAGGATTTATAACTTATTGCATTGCCATCAAATGTTTATCCATAACATGAATCTTCAAGATTGTAGTTTGAACAAAATAATTTGTCATCAACAAACAGTAATTGATAGCGTCAAACATCAAATGAAACATTCCATAATTAAAAAACATTTGAAATATGTAGTCAATAGTTGAAACTTATTCTGTGAAATAAAGAAAACTTGAAACAGTAAAAATATATTTATAATATTGATAACATAAATACTATACACTACATTTTGAATGGAATTTAAAACATAGGTCCTTGATAAATTCTATTGAACAGATGAAGTGTCAATTTATATCTACAAATGATCTCAACTAAAGGAAGAAAAATATGGCCATCTAGCAATAAAAAAAAAAATGAGTGAAATTTTTAAGAAACAGAAAATCGATTAGAAAAATAGTGGGATTTTTTCTTATGGATTTGTATGCTAATTGTTTTGTCTATTAGGTGTTCATCAATGTAAGAGTATTGATGTTTTGTCAAGGAGATCAAATTGGTCTAATATTAGACCTGATTGTTTGGTGTTAGTAAGTTCGTAGATGTTGGGATTACATAAGATTATATTTTACTGGGTTGGACTAAGATGAGAACTTTTTTTACTAGGCTTTAGAAGAAGTCAATAAGAAAATGGATTTTAGAGGTTTTGAGGGGGCAACTTAAAACTATACTCGACTAGATATTCCATAAAAATTATAGATGAAAAATAAATAACTAGCATAGTAGCATGGAAGAACTTGGCTGTGAAAGAAAAGATATTGCACAACATGTTCCCAAGTGCGTCAAGTTGGTCTAACATTATATTTGATTCTTTGGTTTTGCTAAGTTCTGGGACATTGTCCTAACATAAGAACTCTATCTTGTTGTATTTTAGGAGAAGACAATGAGAGAAAATGTACTTTAGGGCTTTTGAGGGGGGAATTTAAAACTCCACTCCATTAGATAATTCGTAACAATGATAGATGGGAAAAAAATCACTAGAATGGTAGCATGAAATACTATTCTTGTAAAAGCATATTGGTGTTGCAAAGCACAAGTGGAGCATATACAGTGAAATGGAGTGGTAAAAGTAAACTATGAAATCATGTTTTTACTTTTATACACAACTTAGCGCACCAAGCTACTTGACATACTATATTACTTAAATAATGAAAGCATCAATCAATGATAAAGCACATTGAGGAATTTGGGATATCCATGTCTAGTTCTGGATAGGCTAGCGATAAATAAGTTACCAAGTGCAATTGTTTAAAAATAGAAAACCAGTTAGAGACATAGTCAGAATCTTCCTTATGCATTTGTATCCTAATTGTTTTATCTATAACGTTCTTGATTGATACAACAATACTAATGTCTCGTGAAGGCCATCATCTTGCTTTGATATTAAATTTTATTGTTTGGTCTTGCTAAGTTCCCAAACGTTTCGCTAACATAAGAAATCCATGTTACTAGGTTTTAGAAGAAGCTAAGAAGACAATGAATTTCTATGATTTTGAGGAGGGAATTTAAAAGTCTATTTCATTAGATAATATGTAACAATGACATATTCAAAATTAATGAGTAGCGTGGTTGCATGGAAAACTTTGCTTACCAAAGCATAACGTTGTTGCAAACCATAAATGAAGCACATAGAGTGAAATGAAGTGGCAAAAGTAAAATATTAAACTATGTCTTCACCTTTACACATAACCTAGTGCAACAAGATACTTGACACACTAGGCTACCTAAATGATCAAAGTACAAACGCATTATCAAGAATGCTAAGCATTTTGGAAAACCCATGCCTCCTTGTTGATAGCCTAACAATGAAATATATACATTTCTCCACTACAGTGAAGCAATTACTTTGATCTATTTAAAAACGGATTTGACAATAAATATTATTGATATAGACCAATGTATTTTTATAAAGGGAAAGCAATAGTGTATAGTTATTAGTCAAGTAAATTTGATATCTTTTATACTATATGTTCTAAGATTTTCTAATGTGAAATATGAAAAGTAATATAGTTTACTTTGTATAAAATATCAATAGACTATAACATCCTACATTGTAGTTAAATGATGTGTTTTAATGTCAGTTGCATTCTCTCATTATACAGAGCAAAGAATTGAAAGAGACAGAGGTGGTGGGGGGAAAAGAATATCAAGTCAGTTTGACACTAAATTTGATTGTTTGGTTTTACTAATTTCCTAGACAATGGGCTAAGATGAGAACTCTAGTTTACCATGTTTAAGAAGAAGCCAATAAGAAAATGAATTTTAGGGTTTTTAAGGGGGGGATTTAAAAATCTAGTCAATAGATATTTTGTAACAATGATAGATTCACAATAAATCATTAGCATAGTAGCATTGAAGACTTTGGCTATGAAAATAGACTAGTACTACAAAGCATAAATGCAGCACATAAAGTGAAATTAAGTGGTTAAAAAATATACAAAACCACATTTTCAATTTTATATACAACTTAGTGTACCATGATACTTGAGACGCTAGATTACCAATGTATCATCAAGCATATTCAAGAATTTATGAGACTTATGTCTCCATCTAGATATGCTAGCAAAAAAAAAAAATTGAGTGAAATTGTTAGGAAGTAAAAAAATCATTAGAAACCTAGTGGGAATTTTCCTTATGGATTTGTATCCTAATTATTTTGTCTATGAGGTGTTCATCCATATAACAATACATTTTAGGGTTTCTAAGGCGGGGATTTAAAACTCTGGCCCATTAGATATTTTGTAACAATGATACATTTGCAATAAATCATTAGAATAGTATCATTGAAGACTTTGGCTATGAAAGTAAACTAGTACTACAAAGCATAAATGCAGCACATAAAGTGAAATGAAGTGGAAAAAAAAATATGAAACCACATTTCCAGTTTTATACACAATTTAGTGTACCATGCTACTTGACGTGCTAGATTACCAATGTAGCATCAAGCACATTCAAGAATTTTAGAGACTTATGTCTCCATCTAGATATGTTAGCAATTAAAACTTTTCGAGTGAAACTGTGAGGAAGTAAAAAAAATCATTAGAAACATAGTGGGAATTTTCCTCATGGATTTGTCTCCTAATTATTTTGTTTATGAGGTGTTCATCCATATAAGAGTTATGATCTCTTGTCAAGGATATCAACTTGGTCCGTTATTAAATTTGATTATTTGGTCTTAGTAATTTCCCAGGCATTGCATTAAAATATGAACTATATTTTACTGGATTTGAGGGCGGGCCAATAAGAAAATGAATTTTAGGGATTTTGAGGGGGCAATTTTAAACTAAAGTGCAATGGATAAGTTGTTACAACAATAGATGGGCAATAAGTCATTAGCATGGTAGCATGGAAGACTTTGGTTGTGAAACTAGATTGGTGCTATGAAGCGTCTTGCCGAGCACATCAACTTGATTTGATATTAAATTTCATTGTTTGGTCTTAATAAGTTCCCAAACAATGCAATAACATAAGAACTTTATCTTATTGCATCCTTGAAGAAGACAATTACAAAATGAAACTTAGGGCCTTTGAGGGGAGCAATTTAAAAATCTACTCGATTAGATACATAGTTTGTAACAATGATAGATGGATGATAAATCATTAGCATTGCAGCATGGAAGACTTTGGTTGTGAAAGCATATTGGTGTTGTAAAGCATAATTGCACCACATAGAACGAAGTAGAGTCGTCAAAATGAAATATGAAACCACATTTTAGTTGTATACACAACTTAGTGTACCAGGCTCCTTGATGCACTAGGTTATCTAAACAATTGAAGCACCAATTATTGATCAAGCACATTGAGCAATTTAGAAAGGTTACTAAGTGAAATTGTTGAAAAGTAGGAAACAAAATATGAAACTACGATTTTAGTATTATACAGAACTTAGCATACCAAGCTCCTTGACACACTAGGTTACCTAAATAATCAAAGCACCAATGTATGATTAAGAACATTGAGAAATTTGGGAGACTCGTGTCTCCTTCTGGACAGGCTAGCAACCAAAAAGTTTCCAAGTGAAATTCTTAAAAAATAGGAAACCATGTAGAAACAAAGTGGAAATTTTCCTTATGGATTTGGATCCTAATTATTTTGTCTATGAAGTTTCCATGAATATAAGAGTACTGATGTATATAAGGAACAAATTTAAAACTCTAGTCCAATAGATATTTCATAACAAATAGTCTATGAGTCTATATAGTAATAAAGTGCCAATGAAAAAAGTTCCTAGCTTCAACTATTCTACTAGAGAAATTGAGGATAGCATACAATATAGGTAGGAGTGTGTGTGCATGTAGGTGTGCAATACTACAATTATGTTATTCAATGGCCAAGTTCACTTGGAAGATTGTTGGGAGTTTGACTAAGCCTACAATGGAAACTCCATATTTTTCATTTATATTTTATGATAAAAATGTTGAATTTTCTAATCATAAAAGAAAGAATAAAAGAGATGGAACTTTAATTTACCAAAAAATAAGAAACAAAGATTTACCTTTAAAAAACAATTTGAATTATCTTTGCAATGGTGTTTTGGAACTTGATTATTGATATAAATGTGCATATGGCAATATAGATGAACGCAATGAGGATCTTTGCGTTTTTTTTGTATCAAAGAACAAACATTTGACACTGTAAATGTGACTTGTGACTCTAAGAACCTTAATATATTTACAATGAACATAATTTAAATTTTTTTTCTTGAATAAAGTTATGATATAGATAGAGTTGTATTGGTTCGTTGTAACTTTCAAAGAGGATGTTACTATGATCTGAATTTCACTCTAACTGCAGCAAAGCACAAACTATGTCATGGTTAGACCAATATGCTTCCAATACATGAACATGACATTGTTCAATTCACAAGTTTATCCAAATGTGATCAATAAAACACTTTTCCTTCCGTGAAAACCTATGTGTTATTTCTTGCATTTCTAGTGATTGCATATATTTTTGCAACAAATTTCTGTTTTGATTCTTTGCACAAATGTCAATGTTGAAATCACCAATTACTACAAAGACAAAACCTCTTTGCACCATTTCGATTTTTTCTATTGAGATTGTATCAACTATTGTTGAGATAGATGTGAAAGGTGCAGCATAGATACTGAATATGCAAATTGATTGTTGAGCATGTGTATTTGACGCAATCAGTTCAACTTTATCATTGGAATAGCTTTTTGTTATTTTTATTTCTATGGATTTTTCTATGCAAGTGAGGACTCCATGCACAAAATGTGCTATATTGATATTGAATTTGCTTAATTAATTAACAATTCATGGATAGTCTAAATGAGTTTCTTGAAAGAAAACAATCATATTTTCTATCAAATCTTTATCTTGTACTACATCTTCAAGATGCTTCCATAGGCTACATGTGTTCAATGTAGAGATTGAAAAGTTGTTTATAGACAAATTTGGTCTTTCAATTTATTCTACTATCCATGATGCATTTGTTGTTAGATGATTCATTTCATCTAGCACTTTGTTTGGCACATGAAAATTCTTTTGGGATAATGGCATGAGTAGGTACAATGAATCAATTATTTTTACTCTTGTCAATGTTGTATTCACAAATTCATGCCTTGTGACTCTAGTTGGATCAAATGCAAGTTAATTTAGAGTATGCCCTTGGGTTCTATGTATTGCTCTAGCACATGCTAATTGTATTGGAATATGTTTTCGAATAGTTATTTGTGATCTGTTTCTAGGAATTTCATTTGGTTTTGCAATTCGTAGTATTGGTGTCCATGCTTGTTGAATGTGACCTTGCTGATATAGTTGAGAATGTTTATTCTTCTGGGATTTTCCAATTGTTGTGTCTGCAAATTATATCCAAACAACATCTAGATCTTTGTCTTGTTTTGTGTATCCTTTGAATATTCCATCAACACCATTAACCAGTTCGTCTTCTATGTTGTAATTCCATGCATACAGTTCAACTAACATATTATTTTTGAGTAGTACTCTTGTTGGTAATGTTATTGCTTGCTCATAAGTTACCATTATGTCTCGATAGATTTCATGTTCATCAATAGCATCAAGAATTGCCAATTCTTCATTGACTATTGAGAGGATATAGTCATTATGTTTCTTCACATCTTTGTTCCTAAAAAAATTACGGAAATAGCATATCTAGGAGTGGTGTTCTATGGAAATGAGCATTTATGTATTCAATGTCTTGGTTTGATTGTTCATTAAGTCTCATTTTGTTTAAGATTCTAATGAAATCTATGTCTTTTTTATGCATTGTGCTTTGAAATTGATAGAACTTGGCCTCATCTCACCAAAATGTGTATGGAACTTTTTGCTTATTGATGACTAGTTCTTCAAAGATCATTGAATCCCTTATGGGTTGTGCTTGGTCCATATCTCTAGAAAATATTAAGTCGACATTAAAAAAGTAGGATGTTGGTGTGTGCTTTATTTTTCGTAGAGTTTTCTCGACTTCATATAAGAATGTTGCTCATATGAAAGATGCTTTGTCAATCAGTAATACATAAAGTTGTTCAAAAAATTTTGTTATTGTATCTAATTTTTCACTATTCAATGGAAAGTACTCTGATTTGTTAAAGGGCATACATAATGCAGAGTGCAATGTGAAACCCCCTGCGTTGAACACTACCTTTCCTGTATATACAGTTATGAGTCCTTTCAATTGTAGTGTATCGTAGTCCATTTTTACATTGTAGAAACGAACTAGTGATTGGAATAGTGCTTTGGCAGTGAATGTTTTTTCGGTTCCTGCACCACCTGTTAGAAACAAGTGCACTGGTTTGTATGGTTCACTCTTTTTCTTTGTTAATATGTCCTTCACAATTGTAGTTTATTCTTGGTTCAATTGTATCCTAATATTAAAGAATTCTAAATTCTCTAATATATGTGGTTTCTTTACAATGTGGTAAGGTGGATTGGCATCTATTCTTATATTTCTTGTGCTCTAGAAATGTTACAAATCGTTTTCAAAATCATATTGCTCACAGTTGTTGGCCACATTTGAATACAAATGTTTCAGAAGTTCTTCTTCGTTATCAGAGATGTTTATGTTGAATAGTTATTCTTCTTTATTTTCAATTTCTTTTGTTGCATGTTCAAGGTCACCCCATGTCAAATTTGTTTCATGCATAAAATTTTGTTCATTTTCCTTTGTGGTCTCTATTAGGGAATTGTAAGCATGCTCCCATGTAGAGTAGATTTTCTTGAAAAAAATTTCATTGACTCGATATGGAACATATAGCATCTATTTTTCTCGATAGTAATTCTCACAATCTTTATGCTTGTTGTATTTCATATACCTAATAACATATGACTTGTCACTATTTCGATGTTTCCTGCCTTTTTTGTATAATTTGATGCAAATTTTGTTAAACATATGTTGTTGATAGCTTCAAGACGACATAAATAGTAATCAATATTGAAGAACACATTATGTCTTCAGAATCATCTGATTCATGTTGCAAATCTTTTTTTTTTTTAAGGATAAATGTTTGTTCCTATATTGATCCGGATTATTTTTGGAACGAAATGAAAGAAGAGATATTACAATGAAATACACATAAAAATTGCCAGAAACAAAGAAATACAACAATACATGATTTCTATTAATGAAATAAATGTACAGAGAATGTAAAAATACATAGTGCAAGACTCGCTAGAATGGTGGCAGCTTTATCTCTGAGAAGAGATGTGACGGCTACGCTCATTCACCAGAAGATTATTACAATGAGGCTTATAAGGCCTTTTTATGATAAAGATGAATGCCAAAACCCTAGACATCCAAAAACCTAACCCTAGGAGATGAAGCGCTAAAATTCATGTGGGCCCCGTTGGGGTAAGTTAGTACATTAACTTCCTGGGGTCATAACTTTTGCATACGATCTCTGTTTTAGGCACGTAATAGCCCGTTGGAAAGGGATTTTTGAGAACTATGCATTATGCCTTCAAACTATGACTTCCTCTATAGTTTGAATGTGGCAAGCCAAGAAAACACTATTTAGGGCCCCAAAACAGCCTTGGAAGAACAGAAATATGTACTGACATGAAAAATTCCAAAATAAGCCAGTTGGAATAGGTGGGCAGACACCAATATCAACTTGGATGATGTGTAGGGATCCAAGACAGCCTCAGAAGTGCAGAACCCACAATTACAAAGAAATGTCCCCATTACAGAGAAACATATTAACCTGAGAACTGTCAAGATGAGCTAGTTGGAATTTGGAACAGGTGGGTGACCACCAATATCCACCTAGATCAATCATCCCCCATTAGGAAGCAATGGTCTCCATTGCATTGAGTGCTCGGGGAAGAGGGGAAATTGTTTTATGAATCTGAATCTTGGTGAGTTGTGTGCCTTGTTGGAGAAGTTGTGTTGCTTGGTCTATGGAAGGTTGTCATGAACCTGCTGTTGGCGAGGTTGAATTTATTCCAACAACCTATTTTCTATGGGATTAACGGGGCATTGTGTATGCACCATTGTAGATGAATAAACAATATCTTCTTTCTCTTCTATAATTTATTTATGTTGGATAGAAGGTGTGGACATTGCAGTGGTTGTAGTGGCCTTTTGTGCATTCTTTGAACAGACTGTGAAGAGGATGAATTTTGTAGTATGAGAGATTACCTTGCAGCATTGTTTCACTACTACATATTGAAAATATTGCGATGACTACTTGCGACGAAAGTACTATTTCGTCGCAAACTTCAAGTGAAAAAGTTCAATTTTTCAATTTTTATTTAAATACACCCTGTATTCATCACTCTATCGACGGACGCAAACTTTCATCTGTGTGTTCATCACAAGAGCGACGACCACATGTTTTCGCCCCAAGAGAGACGCTCACTATAACCCTTCCCGTCTTCGACAAAGTGACATAAATATAACAAATAAACATCTCTCCATTGATAGGCAATCCTAATTAAACAAATAAACATCTCTCCATTGATAGACAATCCTAATTAAACAAATAAACATCTCTCCATAAATTAACAATGGTAATCTTAGTCAATAAATTTCAGAGACTTCCTTTCAAGAATACAACTATAGCATGAAGAGCTTAAGTCTAAAATATTCCCTATTATCATTATATCAGTGGGAACAGGGGCCAACACATAGGTCGCCTGAGCATGGATAGAGTCAGAATTTTGATACTTACCTGACTCTTTTGGATGTCTGGATCTCCTCTCGGAATTCGGTCAACCCTTCTCGCCTTGTATTCCTGCGATTTCAATTCCACAACATTTCAGTTCAGAAAAAATAATTATGAATGCATTTCCAGTTCAAAATATTAGTGGAGGATAATAATGATAGTAAGAATATATATATATGAAATTGTTGATAGTAAGAATAAAAACATGGCCAAATAAAAAGTCATGAAACCTGACATCACAATTCACATTTGGAATCTCCTCCTTTTTTATGGGACCAACGCTTGATGCATTTCCTTGAGCATACTGTGTAGCCAAAAAAACACATGTTTTGTATGAACATGTTTATGATAAAATATGACAAAATGCTCGACACCCATAAACCTGTCATTCATCAAAGATGACAAAATATAAACCACTTTTATCTATCCCCTAAAACTTGTACCTTCAAGGTGTCAGAACAGGCACAAGGAATCTCCATATTTCCTTTATTGGCAGAGATATTTAAAAAATGAGATGAAATTTGGTGAATAAAAATATTTATAAAAAAAAATTGCAAATACATAAATTCATTCTTTTGGTAAATCAACGAATTTTTTATTGATATGTAGCTTATATGGCAATACATTGATCAAAATGTTTTAACCCATAATGTTTTCAAATTGCCTTCTAGGTCATACTAACCATTGTCATTGACCATCTCATACAAAATGATGTCAATATCAACAAGATAAACGAAATCCCTGTTCAAATTTCAGGGACTTCCTTTCGAGAATATATCTATAGTGTGAAGAGATTAAGTCTAAATTATTCCATATTATCATTATATCAATGGGAACAGGGGCCAAAACATAGGTGGCTTGAGCATGGATAAAGTCAAAATTTCGGTACTTACCTGACTCGCCTGGATGTCTGGATCTCCTCTCGGCATTCGTTCAACCCTTCTCGCCTTATATTCCTACGATTTCAAATCCACAACATTTCAGTTCAGAAAAAATAATCATGAATGCATTTCCAGTTCAGAATATTAGTGGAGGATAATAATGATAGTAAGAATATATATATATGAAATTATTGATAGTAAGAATAAAAACATGTCCAAATAAAAAGTCATGAAACCTGACAACACAATTCACATTTGGAATCTCCTCCTTTTTTATGGGACCAACGCTCATTGCATTTCCTGTGAGCATACTATGGAGCCAAAAAAACACATGTTTTGTATGAACATGTTTATGATAAAATATGACAAAATACTCAACACCCATAAACCTGTCATTCATCAATGATGACAAAATATAAACCACTTTTATCTATCCCCTAAAACTTGTACCTTCAAG
>ML859393.1:12135-25528 GCA_009831015.1 Picea engelmannii | reverse complement strand
ATACTTTATGTTATTAGTTGATGATTATACAAGAATGATTGGAGTTTGTTTTCTCAAGAACAAGTTAGAATCTTTTGAAAACTTCAAGATCTACAAGGAAATGGTTGAAAATGAGATGGATCCAAGAATCAAATGCTTGAGATCTGATAATGGAGGAGAGTTCACTTCAAAGGAATTTGCGAACTACTGCAACAAGCATGGAATAAAAAGACAATTCTCCGTTGCTAGGACACCTCAACAAAATGGAGTTGTTGAAAGAAAGAACAAGACAATGAAGTAAATGGCTCAAACAGTGTTAATGGATTCCAAATTGATAGATATATTTTGGACACACGCAATGCATACGATAGTTCACATTCAAAACATAGTAATTCTCATAAACAACACTGATAAAACTCCCTACGAGCTATGGAAAGGAAGAGCAACAAATGTGAAGCACTTCATAGTTTTTTGGTAGCAAATGCTACATCAAAAGAGAAGATGGCATAATGAGAAAGTTTGACTCTCGTGTGGACAAAGGAGTACTTGTTGGTTACTGAATTACAAGGAAAGCATACAAGTGTTACAATCTAAGATAGAACAAAGTTGTGGAAAACATCAACGTAACAATTGATGAAATAGACAGACCAGAGTCAAAGGAAGAAGAAAATAAATCAATGGAACAACTTTTCAAAGAAGAAAAAGAAGATGAAGTAGAAGAGGAAGATGAAGAGAATCCGACAGAAATAGAATAGCAATTTCAACAAGTATCTCCAAAGACACCTAGCAGACGAGTACAGAAGAATCATCCTTCAGATCAGATTATTGGAAACAAAGATGTAAGAGTTGAGACTAGAAGAAAAATCCATTCACTAGAACAAACACACCTAGAATTCTTATCTACAATTGAACCAAACTGTATTGAAGAATCCAACAAGGATGAATTTTGGAATAAGGCCATGAATGAAGAATTGGATCAAATAGAGAAAAATGACACTTGGGAACTGGTTTCAAGACGAAAGAATAAGAATGTGATCGACACAAAGTGGGTCTTTAGGAATAAATTGAATGAAGATGGACATGTTACAAGGAACAAAGCTATATTGGTATATAAAGGATATGCACAGATTGAAGGAATTGACTTTGAAGAGACATTTGCCCCAGTTGCCAAAATGGAAGCAACCCGTTTGCTTTTAGCTTATGCATGCTCCAAAAATATTCAAGTGTATCAGATGGACGTAAAATCAACTTTTTTGAATGGGGAACTTGAAGAAGAAGTTTACATTGAACAACCAGAAAGATTTCAGCTATCATAGAATGGAAATTATGTGTGTATATTAAAGAAGGCCTTGTATGGTCTAAAAGAGGTTCCTAGAGAATGGTACACTAGACTGGATAAGTATCTACAACTGGCAGGGTTTAGAAAAGGAAGTGCAGACAACAACCTATACATGAAGGTAAATCAAGGTAATATTTTATTAGTTGAAGTTTATATTGATGATATTATTTTTGGTAGTGATGATGACACGTTAAGCCAGAAATTTGCAAAAGATATTCATAATGAATTTGAAATGTCGTTACTTGGAGAACTATCTTTCTTTCTGGGACTTCAGATACATCAAAGCAGTCAAGAAAGTTTTATTTCTCAAACCAAGTATATCAGAGAAATGCTAAAGATGTTCAAAATGGAAGATTGCAAACTAGTTATCACTCCCATGTAAACCAGTTGCAAGTTGAGCAAAGATGATGATTCAAAGTTTACAAATTAGAGGCAATACAGGTCAATGATTGGTAGCCTACTATATGTGACAACATCTAGATCAGATGTAACGCAGGCAGTTGGATAGGTGGCACGATTTCAAGCAACACCAAAGAAATAACATGTATTAGCAGTGAAAATGATTTTCATATATCTCAAAGGAACATAACAGTTTGGATTATGGTATCCAAAAGGAAAGGATCTATCACTTATTGCCTACACAGATGCAGATTGGGCAAGTTGTATTGACGACCGATGAAACACCAGTGAAACAACATTCTACTTGGGTGAGTGCTTAGTATCATGGCTAAGCAAGAAACAATCATCAATATCTTTATCTACAGTCAAGTTAGAGTATATTGCAACAACATCATGTTGTACATAGGTTCCTTGGATGAAACAAACTCTGACAGATATACAGGTTGAGTATGATGAGCCCATTCCAATCTATTGTGATAATACAAGCGCCATTAGTATCTCAAAGAACCTCGTAATGCAATCCAAGACGAAGCACATTCCAATCAAGTATCACTTTGTACGGGAGCAAGTTGCAGAAAAGAAAATCAGAGTTGAGTATGTGGGAAAAAATGAACAAGTGGCAGACATCTTTACAAAACCACTTCCACGAGAAGCCTTTGAGTATCTTCTCCAGAGACTCGGAGTTATTTCTACTCCAAAATGAATCCTTTTGAATTCTTATCTTACATGTCTTAGATGTACATGAGGAAGCACCATAAGAGGACAATTCAGTTAGGGGGAGCATCCCTGGATGGAAATATACCTTTTCCATTGATGACAAATTGGGAGAGATTTATCAGACGCAGAGGATAGAGGCATGATTCCAAGGGGAGAAATGGTCACAAAGATGCATAGGACAGAGGGATGGTTCCAGGGGGATCATGAGTGATATGAATTCAATATTGCATCAGAGTGTTTCCATCAATGCCAAAGGGGGAGATTATTGATTAAGGTTGGTTGTCATTGATGTCAACCCTTGAAGAAAGCCCAGTAGCACAAAGGTTTGGGTAATGGACCCAAGTTTGTTTGATGTAAATATGACTCATTATTGTATTGTCATGCTTGATAAGAAGTAAAGATGGATGAACTCCAAAGTGGTCCCCTTATGGTGAAAGTCCTCACGGGAAGACACTTTGTGGAGTGAGATAACCCATGCTTAATTGTGGAATAATGAGATGAAGGAAAGTGAATTTGTCAGTGAAACTATCCTATATTCATATTTCTTGTCACACCATTTCTGGTGGTATGTGGAACGTCACATAACTCCTCAGGGTTAGAGAGTTATGTCCATGAGAAGTTGGAGAACCCAGGTTTGGGCAATGGACCAAGGTTTGTTTGATGGATAACGGTATGAGTTTTGATATATTTCCAAGTAATACTATTCTATATGGATAATACATGTCATTCCATTTCTGGTGGTATGTGGAAAGTCACATAACTCCTCACGGTTTGAGAGTTATGGCCTTACGAAGTTGGAGGACCCTCTTATGTCATCTAGAAGCCCCAAAAGGTCAAAGTAGTCAAAGTGGTTTAAGAGATTTTAGAAGGTAAATAATAAAGTGAAGTGATGTGTGTACTATAATTCAAAGTGAATGCAAAATAAATTATTTAAATAATAAATTTAATGGAGAAATTAGAAGTGGGTTAACCCTAAAATAAGTAAAATGGGCAAAGTGACCTAGAAGATGTTTTTAAGGAAGCTACTTGGAGAGTATAAATAAGAGGAAAGACTCTGTCATTTAATTCATACTTGAGCATATTGAATACCTATAGGTGTCTGAGATAACCAAAGGATATCTAAGCCGAATTTTCAAGGGAAGGTGAAGAAAAGAAGGCTGAAATTCAAGGAAGGATAAATTCTTTTGATGATGTTTTCTAAGGTATGTTATTTACAGGTCATCTCACCATTTTCAAAATAAAGTTTTTTCTAGAATGATTTAGACTATGAAATTATTATTCCATTGAGGAAACATATCCAAGTATCTATGGTAAAAAATTCATCTTGTGGGTTTTTGTATTTTTGGAGTTACACTTCGTGGAAAATAGGGTTTGTGGCTAGTCCTGAAACTAGTCAAGAACAAGTGTTTTGGGTAAAAACATCATAAATTATTCATAACAGATCCAACTTCAGTAATAGAAAATGTGTTGGTTATATTACAATCTGTAGTATGGTTTGTAACATTTTTAGATCGATTTAACAAATATTTTGTGCGGGGCACTCTCTACAAGGTCTCTCTCTAGAATAAGCCAAAATTCAGCAAGGTATGCCATTTTTGTTATAACTCATTTTCTAAGAGGTTCCAAGTAGTGAAACCTGGAGAAATTTCATAAAACACACTGAAGAACATTGTGTATCAGTTTCAGATCTTTATTCATTATAGGTACAAAGTTATGATCATTTCAAGCTAGGGTTGTTCATTAATCCAAAACTAGTCATGTGAGACTAAAAAAAAGTTTGATGAAGATGCTAGTCTCTTGTTTTCAAAGTTAAGGAAGGTTTGAAGGTATGTAATGATATACACCAGGTCTATTATAGAGTTACAAATCATATTTGGATGATGAAATTGATGACAACTTTTGGTTAAGGTATATGTTGGGCACATGGTTGAGACAAGTAGTTGATAAGTTGACACATACATGAGGTGTATAGTTGTTGATGTTGGTACATATTTATGAGTCATAGTTGATGAGTAGTTGAAACATGATTGGTACATACTTGGTACATGGTTAGATGCACTTATTTATGGTACATGTTGATTACAGGTTGTTTGGTACAGGTTGGTGCATGGTTGATGCACTTGTTTATGGTACAGGTTGATTACAGGTTGAGGTACAGGT
The DNA here is from genome assembly GCA_009831015.1 of Picea engelmannii. NCBI lineage: Eukaryota > Viridiplantae > Streptophyta > Pinopsida > Pinales > Pinaceae > Picea > Picea engelmannii. Next base: position 20,934 of record ML859393.1, on the reverse strand, counting down.
TGATGCATGGTTCAGATTTATTGGTACAGGTTTACATCATTATATCTCACAGTGATAGTGTGACAATAGTTACATCATTCTACTTCTACTTCAGGGCGGTTGGACGGGGCAATGACAAGTGGTTGTAGCCAGCTTCCGGTTGTAGCTGGAGAACATAGGGGGTTGTAGCCTCTTTCTGGTTGTAGCCAGAGAATTGAGGAGTTGGAACTTCCTTCAGGTTGTAGCCTCCTTCTAGTTGCAGCTGGAAAACAAAGGAAGTTGGTGCTTCCAATGAATTTAATTATTCAAGACATATAAGATAAAACATTCCGTGGTTTTCTACCGCTTTGGGTTTCCACGTAAAACACTGGTGTACTATGTATGTGTATGATTGTTCATTTGTTCATTGCTTATTTAATTTGCAGTTATTGGATGATAATGATACATTGATATAACACTTGGATTATTTGGTTAAAAATGATTAAGTTTCTCTATTACCGATTCACCCCCCCCTCTCAGTAATCCAACAATTGGTATCAGAGCATGTTCTTTCAAAAATCAGTTTAACCACTGAAAAGTAGATCATGGAGAACAACAACTTGTATAAAAATGGAATACCACAGTTTGATGGACAAAAGTATGCTTTTTGGAGCATAAGGATGAAGACATATATACATGCACATAGATTTCAAGTTTGGAAATCAATTGTAGATGGATACACAGTATCAACAATTCCACCAACAAATGACAAAGCAGTGAAACTTGGTGAGAATAATTCCAAAGCCAAAAATGCACTTTTGAATGGTCTTGGTGATACGATATTCACCAAAGTTGCACATTGTAAATCCGCTAAACATATTTGGGACAAGCTTCAAAATATTTATGAAGAAGATACAAAGGTCAAAGCAACAAAGCTTCAAACTTACAAAGGTCAATTCGAACAACTAAAAATGAAGGAAGATAAAAATATTGCAACCTACTTCTTACAAGTCGATGAAAAAGTGCATGCAATCATAGGATTAGGAGAAGAAATCGAAGAATCTGTAATTGTTCAAAGGGTACTAAGATCTCTTCCTATGAGATTCAACCCTAAGATATCAACACTATAAGAAATATTGGATCTAAAATCAATAAGCATGGACAAACTGCATGGAATATTCACAACATATGAAATGATAACTGAACAGGAAAATCCAGATGTTAAAGAAGCAGTCTTCAAAGCATACAAAAGATCAAAGAAAAATAAACAACAACAAGAAGAATATAGCAACAACAGTGATGTCTCGAAAGATGATAAAGAAGTGGCCAACTTCGTTAAAAGACTGAACAAGGGAACCAATAGTAGGTATAGATGTAAGTTTCTTTTAATTTGTTTTAATTGTGATGGTATTGGTCATTTTTGTAACAAAGGTCCTCGTAAGAAAAATGGAAATGATGAAGGTTACTCAAAAGGCAAACACACATATAAAGGCAAAATAACTACAAAGAAAGTTTTCAAGAAAAAATTATGCACCAAAGAAAACAACTCATCATCAGATGAAGATGAAGTCAGTGACAGTGAGACATGAAGAATTCTATTCATGGCAGTAAAAGACTCTGACAAAGAAGACTTCGAAGAAGAATATGAAGAAGCTGAAGAAGGATATGAAGAAGTCGAAGAAGAAATTGAAGAGACAAAAATTGACTATCGAGAATAATTAATGTGTGTCATATAAGTTATCAGAAGAGAAAAGAAGAAAAACAAGAAACTACAAGCATAACTAGACAAAAAAAAGGACACTCGAGAACTAGAACAAATGATCACAAATTTGAAGGTTCAAATAGAAGAAGATAAAAGAATTGAAGAAACACTCAAAGAATAACTAGAAGAAAAGAACAAGATCATTGGAAACTTGGAAGCAACGTTTGTCACACTAAGAAAGGATATTCAAAAGAAAAATATGCAGAATAACTCAAAAGTTTTGGATGACATTTTCAACAGTCAAAAATCTCATCTTGACAAGTCTGTACTTGGATACAATCAGACAGAAAAGGGATCAAGCTCGAAAAAAATAGAGCAAGAAACAAATCCAAAAAGCTATGCAGAAACAATCAAAGGGGATAGAAATATATACAAGGAAGATTACAGGGACGCTCCTCCATCGAGAAGATTCATATTTCAGAATCAACAACAGATAGATAGGCCTCAAGAAGAAGAAGGATTCATAAGAGCACCTCCTTTCAGAAGATCTTCAACTCCCAGGTATCAAACTATATTTTTTGGTTTATGTTATTTATGTAATAATTTTGGGCATAAAACTGTGAATTGCAGAGCTAACAATAAGAACAATAACAACTTTGAGAGTTGTACACAAAGGGGTTATTCAAGAAGACCTAGTGAAACATAAAGAAGAAGTTACAACATGTTTGAATCTTTGAGCACTGAAAATGAATGTTACAAATTTAACAATTTTGGACACGTGACCAAATATTGCAGAATGACAGTCCCTCCTAAAGAACCTCAACAAAATAACAATAGTCACAGACAAGAACCTCAGAAAATGACATGGATAAGAAAACAAGATCAATATAACATTGAAGAATGCACAATCACTCTACAAGCTAAGCAGAAGAAACACGGTTGGTATGTTGAGAGTGGGTGTTCAAAACACATGACAGGTCATAGAGACAAATTTCTTACATTACGAAAGGAAAGAAATGGACCAGTCTCCTTCAGAAATGATAATTCAACCAAAATCATTGGAGAAGGCACAATCCGAATTGGGAACAAGAATGAAAAGGCACAAAATGTTCTACTGGTAGAAGATATGAAACATAATCTTTTAAGTGTGAGTCAAATGTGTGAACAAGGTCATAAAGTTACTTTCGATTCACAAAAGTGTGAGATAAGAAGAGAAGGTTCAGGTAAATTGGTCGGTACAACTGCAAGAACTTCAAACAACATATATGTGTTAAGTGAAATTAGAAATGAAAAGTGTTGTCTAGGAAATGAAGATGAAAGTTGGCTATGACACAGAAGAATGGATCACATGCATTTTGATAACCTTGTAAAAGTCAACAAAAGAGAAACAGTCAGAGAAATGCCCCAAATCACGAAACCAACCAACACTTTATGCAAGTATTGTCAACAAGGAAAGCAAACAAAGACCAGGTTCAAATCAAAGGAATATTCAACAAGAAGACCACTGTAAATGGTGCATATTGATCTAGTTGAACCAACTACAACAAAGGGATTAAAAGGTGAGAGATACTTTATGTTATTAGTTGATGATTATACAAGAATGACTGGAGTTTGTTTTCTCAAGAACAAGTCAGAAGCTTTTGAAAACTTCAAGATCTACAAGGAAATGGTTGAAAATGAGATGGATCCAAGAATCAAATGCTTGAGATCTGATAATGGAGGAGAGTTCACTTCAAAGGAATTTACAAACTACTGCAACAGTCATGGAATAAAAAGGCAATTCTCCGTTGCTAGGACACCTCAACAGAATGGAGTTGTTGAAAGAAAGAACATGACAATACAGGAAATGGCTCAAACAATGTTAGTGGATTCCAAATTGACAGATATATTTTGGACACAGGCAATGCATATAATAGTTCACATTCAAAACAAAGTAATGCTCATAAACAATACTGATAAAACTCCCTACGAGCTATGTAAAGGAAGACCAGCAAATGTGAAGCACTTCAGAGTTTTTGGAAGCAAATGCTACATCAAAAGAGAGGATGGCAGAATGGAAAAGTTTGACTCTCATGTGGACAAATGAGTATCTGGTTGTTACTCAAGTACAAGGAAAGCATACAAGTGTTACAATCTAAGATTGAACAAAGTTGTGGAAAGCATCAACATAACAATTGATGAAACAGACAGACCAGAATCAAAGGAAGAAGAAAATAAATCAATGGAACAACTTTTCAAAGAAGAAGTAGAAAATGAAGTAGAAGAGGAATATGAATATAATCTGAAAGAAACATAAGAGCAAGTTCAACAAGTATCTCCAAAGACACCTAGCAGACGAGTACAGAAGAAACATAAGAGCAAGTTCAACAAGTATCTCCAAAGACACCTAGCAGACGAGTACAAAAGAATCATCCTTCAGATTAGATTATTGGAAATAAAGATGCAAGAGTTGAGACTAGAAGAAACATCCGTTCACCAGAACAAACACATCTAACACTCTTATCTACAATTGAACCAAACTGTTTTGAAGAAGCCAACAATGATGAATTTTGGAATAAGGCCATGAATGAAGAATTGGATCAAATAGAGAAAAATGACACTTGGGCACTGGTTCCAAGACCAAAGAATAATAATGTGATCGACACAAAAGTGGGTCTTTAGGAATAAATTGAATGAAGATGGACATGTTACAAGGAAGAAAGCTAGATTGGTATGTAAAGGATATGCACAGATTGAAGGAATCGACTTTGAAGAGACATTTGCCCTAGTTACCAGAATGGAAGCAATCCATTTACTTTTAGCTTATGCATGCTCCAAAAATATTGAAGTGTATCAGATGGACGTAAAATCATCTTTTCTGAATGAATAACTTGAAAAAGAAGTCTACATTGAACAACCAGAAGGATATCAGCTGTCAGAGAATGAAGATTATGTGTGTACATTAAAGAAGGCCTTGTATGGTCTAAAATAGGCTCCTAGAGCATGATACTCTAGACTGGATAAGTATCTACAACATGCAGGGTTCAGAAAAAGAAGTGCATACAGCAACCTCTACATCAAGGTAAGTCAAGGTAATATTTTATTAGTTGAAGTTTATGTTGATGATATTATTTTTGGTAGTGATGATGACAAGTTAAGCCAAAAATTTGCAAAAGATATGCATAATGAATTTGAAATGTCGTTACTTGGAGAACTATCTTTCTTTCCGGGACTTCATATACGTCAAAGAAACTAAGAAATTTTTATTTCTCAAACCAAGTATATCAGAGAAATGCTAAAGAGCTTCGGAATGGAAGATTGCAAACCAGTTATCACTCCCATGCAAACTAGTTGCAAGTTGAGAAAAGATGATGATTCGAGTTCTACAAATCAGAGGCAATATAGGTCAATGATTGACAACCTACTATATGTGACAACATCCAAACCAGATGTAATGCAGGTAGTTGGACAAGTGGCACGATTTCAAGCAGCACCAAAGGAATCACATGTATTAACAGTGAAAATGATTTTCATATATCTTAAAGGAACAAAAGAGTTTGGATTATGGTATCCAAAAGGAAAGGATCTATCACTTATTGCCTACACAGATGCAGATTGGGCAGGTTGTATTGATGATCGACGAAGCACCAGTGGAACAGAGTTCTACTTGGGTGAGTTCTTAGTATCATGGTAAGCAATAAACAATCATCAATATCGTTATCTACAGCTGAGACAAAGTATATTGCAACAACATCATGTTGTACATAGGTTCTTTGGATGAAACAAACTCTCACAGATATACAGGTTGAGTATGATGAGCCCATTCCAATCTATTGTGATAATACAAGCACCATTAGTATCTCAAAAAACCCTGTAATGCACTCCAAGACGAAGCACATTCCAATCAAGTATCACTTTCTACGGGAGCATGTTGCAGAAAAGAACATCAGAGTTGAGTATGTGGGCACAAAAGAACAAGTGGAAAACATCTTTACAAAACCACTTCCATGGGAAGCCTTTGAGTATCTTCGCCAGCGACTCGTAGTTATTTCTACTCCAAAATGAATGCTTTTGAATGATTATCTTATATATCTTAGATGTACACGAGGAAGCACCATAAGAGGATAGTTCAGTTAGGGGGAGCAACCCCAGATGGAAATATACCTTTGCTATTGATGACAAAGGGGGAGAGATTTATCAGATGCAGAGGACAGAGGCATGATTCCAGGGGGAGAAATGGTCATACAGATGCAGAGGACAGAGGCATGATTCCAGGGGGAGCATGAGAGATATGACTTCAGTATTGCATCAGAGTGTTGCCATCAATGCCAAAGGGGGAGATTGTTGATTAAGATTGGTTGTCATTGATGTCAACTCTTGAAGAAATCCTAGTAGCGAAAAGGTTTGGGTAATGGACCCAAGTTTTTTTGATGTAAAGATGACTCATTATTGTATTGTCATGCTTGATAAGAAGTAAATATGGATGAACTCCAAAGTGGTCCCCTTATGGTGAAAGCCCTCACGGGAAGACGCTTTGCAGAGTGAGAGAACCCATGCTTAATTGTGGAATAATGAGATGAAGGACAATGAATTTGTCAGTGAAACTATCCTATATTCATAGTGATTGTCACACCATTTCCGGTGGTATGTGGAACGTCACATAACTCCTTAGGGTTAGAGAGTTATAGCCATGAGAAGTTGGAGAACCCAGGTTTGGGCAATGGACCCAAGTTTGTTTGATGGATAACGATATGAGTTTTGATATATTTTCAATTAATACTATTCTATATGGATAGTACATGCCATTCCATTTCTGGTGGTATGTGGAACGTCACATAAGTCCTCACGATTTGAGATTTATGGCCTTAAGAAGTTGGAGGACCCTCTTATGTCATCTAGAAGCCCCAAAAGGTCAAAGTAGTCAAAGTGGTTTAAGATATTTTAGAAGGTAAATAATAAAGTGAAGTGATGAGTGTACTATAATTCAAAGTGAATAAAAAATAAATTATTTAAATAATAAATGTAATGGATAAATTAGAAGTGGGTTAACCCTAAAATAAGGAAAATGGGCAAAGTGACCTAGAAGATGTTTTTAAGGAAGCTACTTGGAGAGTATAAATAAGAGGCAAAGCTCTCTGATTTAAGACACACTTGAGAATATTGAATACCTATAGGTTTCTGAGGTAACCAAAGGATATCTAAGCCAAATTTTTGAGGGAAGATGAAGAAAAGAAGGCCGGAATTCAAGGAAGGATAAATTCTTTTGATGATGTTTTTTAAGGTATGTTATTTACATGTCATCTCACCATTTTCACAATAAATTTTTTTCTAGAATGATTCAGATCGTGAAATTGCTATGAAATTGAGGAAACATATCCAAGTATCTATGGTAAGAAATTTGTCTTGTGGTTCGTTGTATTTTTGGAGTTACACTCCGTGGAAAATAGGGTTTGTGGCTAGTCCCGCAACTAGTAAAAAACATGTGTTTCAGGTAAAAATGTCATAACTTATTCATAACAGATTCAAATTCAGTAATACCAAATGTTTTGGTTAGATTACATTCTGCAGTATGTTGTGTAATAGTTTTGGATCGATTCAAAAAATATTCCGTGTGTGGCACGCTTTACAAGGTCACTCTCTAGAATAATCCAAAATTCAGCAAGGTATGTCATTTTTGCTATAAATCATTTTATGAGAGGTTCAAAGTAGTGACACCATGAGGAATTGCATAAAACACACTGAAGAACATTGCGTATCAGTTTAAGATCTTTATTCATTACAGGTACAAAGTTATGATCATTTCAAGTTAGGATTGTTGACTAATCCAAAACTAGTCACGTGAGACTAAAGAAAAGTTTGATGAAGATGCTAGTCTCTTGTTGTCAAAGTTAAGGAAGGTTTGCAGATATGTGATTATATACACTAGGTCTATTACAGAGTTACAAATCATATTTGGATGATGAAATTTATGAGGGCTTTTGGTTAAGGTACATGTTGGGCACATGGTTGAGACAAGTAGTTGATGAGTTGGCACATACATGACGTGTATAGTTGATGATGTTGGTACATATTGATGATTCATAATTGATGAGTAGTTGAAGCATGATTGGTACATACTTGGTACATGGTTGGATGCACTTGTTTATGGTACATTTTGATTACAGGTTGTTTGGTATAGGTTGGTCCATGGTTGATGCACTTGTTTATGGTACAAGTTGATTACAAGTTGAGGTATAGGTTGATGCATGGTTCATATTTATCGGTACATGTTTATAGTAGTATATCTCACAATGATAGTGTGACAGTGGTTCCATCATTCTACTTCTACTTTAGGGCGGTTGGACGGGGCAAGGACAGGTGGTTGTAGCCAGCTTCCAGTTGTAGCTGGAGAACATAGGGGGTTTTAGCCTCATTTTAGTTGTAGCCATATAATTAGGGAGTTGGAGCTTCCCTCAGGTTGTAGCCTAAGAAACTAGGGGGTTGGAGCCTCCTTCCAATTGCAGCTAGAAAACAAAGGAAGTTGGTGCTTCCAATGAATGTAATTATTCAAGATATATAAGATAAAGCATTCTGTGGTTTTCTCCCGCTTTCGGTTTCCACGTAAAACACTGGTGTACTGTGTATGTGTATGATTGTTCATTTGTTCATTGTTTATTTACTCTGCAATTATTGGATGATAATGATACATTGATATAACAGTTGGATTATTTGCTTAAAAATGATTAAATTTCTCTATTACTGATTCAACCCCTCCTCTTAGTAATCCAACAAGTCTCTACAACATCCCAAACATCAACACCTAAGGTCATGATGTATGTTCTCATTCTAACCTTCCAGAAGGAAAAAATTGTTCCATCAAACATAAGAGGCATTTTGGTTGAAGTTCCTTCATGGCTTGTCATGTTTAAGCTTACTGATCTACCTTTAAATAAAAGGAACCCACTCTGATACCAGTTGTTGGAATTACTAAGACAACTGAGAGGGGGGGGGGTGAATCAGTAGTTACTGTGCTTAAACAATTTTATGCCTATTAAAATATTATTAACCTTCTCCAAGTGATTATCAAGATTATGCAAGACATGAGCAGTAAGAATAACAAACATCAATCACACATATGATATACACAGAGACATATATTCACAAGGAAACCCATAAAGGGA
>ML859392.1:0-16573 GCA_009831015.1 Picea engelmannii | reverse complement strand
AAGGGAGCTAGTGTTTTCTTTCCTACAACAACTAAGTCTTATTAAGTGGAATGAAAGAGTTAGGATTTGATTGAATTTTCTTAGATTAGAGTTAGATGCCTACTCCTGCATATATTTTGCTGGAATCATCACAAGCTTATGAGCATCCTTGGTTGATAATTAAATGAAAGAAATTTAAGCAATTGAATTGCCCAACAGTCATTCTACAGAAACATTTTTATTGGAAAAAACTTTGACAAGACATCAACAAGTATATCAGATCTTGGACTTCCTATGCCATTTTCAAGCCAACCATCAAGAAGAAAGGATTATACACCCCTCTTCCTACTTTCGAGAGGCTGTGGGAATCCATCTCGATGGATTACATGTTTTGCCTTCCGTCCACCAAGCAAGGTAATGATTGTGTTTTTGTGTTGGTTGATCGGTTTTCGAAGATGGCCATTCTCACAGCCTACAAGAAGAGCATCACAATGATAGATAATTCCAAGCTCTTCTTCGAATGAGTGTGGGTCCATTTTGGGATACCATATACCCTCATCTTTGATCAGGACAACAGGATCCTGAACACATTTTGGTCGAGTCTCTTGTCACTGTTGGACAACAAGCTCACTAAATCCATTGTCTTCCACCCTCAAATCGATGGCCAAATAGAGGTCGTCAATCAGATGATTGTGCACATCCTACGCATGTATAACTATAAGCATCCACGCACATGGGATGGGAGTCTTCCCTATGTTCAACACAACTACAACATGGCTCTCCATAGCTCCATTAGCCATAGCCCCTTTCAAGTGGGGCTGGGATTCCAACCCTTCAGTCCCATTGATGTTTCACTACCTCTTGCAACCACACAGACAAATTCTTCCCATATTTAGTTTGAGGCCAAAAAAGCCACTATATTTATTGATTGAATTCAACACATCCACCAACAGGTCCATGATATTTTTCAAAAATCTAATTCTAAGTACAAGCAACGCCATTATCAACACCGGGTATCACAAAAGTTTCATGTGGGAGACAAGGTTTGGTTACATTTGTGGAAATAATTCCTTACAGGGCCCCATTAGAAGCTCTGCCCACTTCTATATGAGCCTTACACTATCACCAAGGTTGTGGGTGACAATGATTTTGATCTCAACACTCCCCCCTCCCCTAGCTTGCACCTAGTGTTCAATGTGGACCTCCTCTGACCATATTTTCCACCATTATTGGACACCTCAGATATCACTGAACATTTGACACCAACAGAGTTCAACCTGCATGGAATAGGCATCCACTAATTAGATAGTGGACACATTGGTCAAGGCCACTTGCTAGCAGAGGATCCATAATTATCAGGTTGTCAAGGAAGGGTATCTCCTACACCAAGGCAAGTGGCTCACTCGAAGCCAAATTCAGCAGAAATTTCCTCACCTGATGGGGGAAATCAATGCAATGGAGAACATTTATTCTAAGGAAGGATGAATGATCCAGGTGGATATTGGTGGCCACCCACCTATTCCAACTAGATCCTCTTGACATTTTTAGTTCAACACATTCTTCTATAATTATTTGTAATTGTGGGTTCTACACTTCTGGGGTTGTCTGAAGCCCTACACATCTTCCAGGTGGATATTGGTGGCCTCCCACCTAATTCAATTGGCTTATTTTGGAATTTTTCATGTCAGTTGATGCAGGAGCATCATCTCACGTCAACCAGCTAGCCAACCAGCCACGTCAAGCGCATGCATTCAAAGTTGAAGAGAGGTGAAGTCCTCATTTTTTATTCGAATGAATGTAATTAATTGAATGTAATTAATTTCTTAAGCTGACGATATGGGAAGCCGTGCTTTGCACAGACATAGAAGTAAATAGGCTTTTAAAGTGTTTGTAAAGGCTAAGATCTAGATCTGATCTGCAGACTAGACAACCATTGAATGTAATTGAATAGGGTAGTTGAGGTTTGGAGGGAAGAGATCGAAGAGCCCCCTTAGGTAAAAGATCGAGAGGATCTCATTTTGTAATAGTTAGAAGATATAGAGCTAGGAGAGCAGAAGAGAGAGGGAGCCGAGACCTTGTTACAGGCCGTGCTCAGGAACACCTTGTAAATATAGGCATTTTCCATTTTAATACAAACAACAGTTTTTCCTACATTTTTCATGTGTTGAATGAATATCTGTGAGTGTTCTTTATATGATATGAATGTATGTTGTAGATGTATGCTAGGCATTTGCAGGGAGTTGTTTAAGTTTCAGGATTGAGAGGTCTTTGAGGTTTCATGCCATGAGGGTGTGACAGAGTACTGCGGTCTCTGAATACTAGTGCATAGATGCACTTATGAACTCTGCGGATTCAGAGAAAGACGTGCCGAGGCATAGAAGATGAAATCAACAACTCAGAGGAAGACCTGAAGGTTGCTGAATACCTTGGAGGCAAGGCTGTGTAGGAGAGACACAGTTGCAGACAGAAACTCTCTTTGAGTTTTGTAAATCTCTGCCAAGTGGGCATTGAGAACAGGCATAGAGTGTTGAGGAAGAACTCTGCTGTGATTTCAAACTGAAGTCAGAATCACTAAGGATTCTAAGAGCTCTGCCAAGTGGGCATTGATCATATGCATAATGATGCATTGAGAGGAACTCTATTGTGAGTTCAGACAGAAGCCGAAATTACTAAGAATTCTGAGAGCTCTGCCAAGTGGGCATTGAGCAGGTGTAAGAAGGACACAGAAGATAGAACTGTTGGACGTTTTACAAGAAGATACTCTACCAGTTGGGCATTGAGTAGGTGTGTAGATAGGCACAGGAGAAAAGAATTTTTCGAGTTCTCTAATTTGAAGAAGAGTCCAAGAAGAGGGATCTTCGCGGGGTAGTTGAACACCCTGAAACTCTTAGCAAAAGGTTGCTTGAGCCGAGGGATAGCCAGGAGGGCATCCAAATTATCCATCTATAGGAGAATAAGAAGGACCAAGTTCCTTAGAAGTCTGGGCGAGGATAAAGCTCAGGACGGATAGCACTTTCGTGCGTGCAGAGACTCTGTAAGGAGTGCAGGAGTCGCGGAAACCTATTAAGGTTTCAGAGAAGGTTAAGTTTAGGAGGGCGAGTTCTTTTACGCACAAATACGTAGCTGCAAGGAGTGTAGAGGCTATAGAACTCCTTGAAGAGTTCAGAGTTTTTAAAGCTCGGGAGGAACAATGCTTTTATATGTTCAAGCGAGGACTCAAGCTGAAGAGTTCGTAGAGAAGAAAGAAGGCAAAGGTTGAGGCCTTTGAGAAATTGAAATTCTTCCAAGTCCGGGAAGAACGTGCAGAAGCTAGGGAGGAGCAACAACTGCCATTGGATCCAGCCAGAGAGATCTGGACCGTTGAGAAGATTTCACATCCAGGAGGCAGTGCAACAGAGGAGCGCACAGGAGAAAGGATATGGAACGTCGGATCTTGGTCCAATTACCCGTCAGCCGTTGGATCTGACAGGAGATGCATGAGGTTTAAACTTTGTGAACAGGAGGATGAAAGTCCCAAAAGGCATTGACGCATCAGGATATCGACGTTCAGGATACCAGAAGTCTCAAAGACAGGAGATCGGGAATCTCCAAGGAGAAAACCCCGAAACACATCAGAGTCGTCCATCCATTTGGGACACGTGGCGGAGATTGACATCACTTCGGCACATTGGAGGTCGGGAGTGCGAAGGAACAACGACGAGGAGGATTCTCGCATCGGGAGAACCCAAAACGCAAAATCCTGAAAGGGGTTTCCAAGCAGCCATCATATCAGAGTTTCGGGAATCGAAACTTTGGGGGTTCTGAGGACAAGATCTTTGGCATTTTAGTGTTTCAAAGCCCGAAATCGTGAAGAGGAAAGAGGAAGCTGGGGAGTGCCATTTCGGCATCTTGGAGATCAGCGTTTCGGGAGCCCAAAAGACAGGAGGTCAGGCTCTCGTGTTGATAAACCCCGACATAGGACTACGGTCACGGAGATAGCGGTCACATGGACCAGGAGATAGCCATGGGGGAAAAAGGCTATTAAATCCGTTTCGGCAAATCGACATTTCGGTGATCGAGATATCGCGGGGACAGTGGTTCTTGTGACATCGGGAAATAGAAAGTCCCGAAACCCAAAATTCTTTCGGGGAAAGTCACAAGCGCATGTAGAGGCCGTGACACGACAAGAAGGACCTGTGGATCAGGTTTTAACAGAGATTCCAGAAGGGAATCGAAAGAGCTAATTCAACTCGGGGATTGAATGAACGATCCTGTGAACGGACGTAGAGTGTGCGAGTTTGCGTCTGCATCATCAGTACATCTTTCTGTACTTCCAGGGTCATTTTGGGTCCCTAAACAATGTTATTTTGGTTTTCCACAGTCAAACTGTAGGCCGAGTCATATTTCGATGGAATAATGTGTAGTTCTTGAAAATACCTTTCCAACATGCTATCACACACCTAAAATGGAGGTCGTATGAAAAAGTAATGACCCTGAGAAGTTGAGGTACCAACTTACCCATCGGGGCCCACATAACTTTTGGTGTTTCATCTCCAAGGGTAGGTTTTTGTATGTATAGGGTTTTATCATTCATGAGTAATGTTAGAAACTTCTCTGGAGCCTCATTGTAATCATTCTACTCAGATAGATGCACATAGCAGCCACATCTCTTCTCAGAGATAGATACCACCATTCAAGCAAGTTGTTTTCAGTTCTGCAGTTTTATAGTTTCAACCTATTTTATTTATTCAATAGAATTTATGGTTCACTGGATATATGTTGTTTTTCTTTATATCTTTGTGTTGTTGTATTCAGTCTGTTATTTATTTTGTTCCGCTCATAAATATGGATCACATATCCTTCGAATCAAGAAGACACTTTGATCTTATCTTACAATCTAGTGGGAGGGTACACCCCATAACATGGATATTCAACATTAATGTTCGAAACTAATGCGACACCTCCCTCGTGGTGGGGGGAAATCCTTTGGAAGAAAAAATGCTGGACAAAATCATAATTATTCATGTGTCTTCTTCTACTAATCAAATCTCCCACCTAGGAGAACCTATAGAAAAGGAATTTCAAGGGTCCAAGTAGATGTCCCTTTTGCAAACAAGACGAAAAAACTAGTTCACATCTCTTCTTGAATTTCCCTTTCTCCTATTTGGTTTGGGGAGAAATTCATTGATAGATTGGGTCCACAGTTTGTTGGAGAGGAGAGACGATTGAAGCAGTGTTGAAAATATGGATGGAAGATCCAAACACTTTTAACATCAAATCCCTTCCTCTTATCACTGTTTGGGGAATCTGACTAGTGAAAAATCGTGCTACCTTTGAAGGCTTAGAACCCTCTTCCTCCTAACGTGCCTTGAACATTTTAATGATTTTGGAATCTTTTCCTCAAAATAATCACCATTCACAACCTATAATCCGTTTGGAGCCAAATATACAGAAAATTCTCCCCTGGGATTTATTTGATGGAACTGCCCAGGGATCTCCAACAAAAGGGGGCATAGGGAGGAATTATTTATCTCACCTAGGACTCCTCCATATCCTTTGCAACAAGCCTGGTCAAGACTAGAAATAATTTTAGTGAATTCGTGGATTTAAAATTCGTGCTTCTCTTGTCCAAAGAAAAAGGAATCTCTTAGTTAAATATTTATGGAGACTCTCTCTTTGTAGTAAACTAAATGAATGAAACTCACACTCTTCACAACTACACACTACAGGCCATGTTTGATGATATCTAAAGATCCCTATCTTTTTACTCTCATATCTCTTTTACACATGTCTACATAACCTAGAATGAGGAAGCAGACCAGCTCCCATGTTTGATGATATCTAAAAATCCCTATCCTTTTACTCTCATATCTCTTTTACACATGTCTACAAAACCTAGAATGAGGAAGCAAATTAGCTCCCAAAAGATGGATTGGAAATGAACCAAATTGCATGGAAAGTTTGGGAAAGGGGTTCACAAAGCTCCAAATAATTATTTCATAACACTTGGCACACTTGGCTCATTGTCTAATTATAAAACACTTGTGTTTTCTGATTCTAAGCTAATCTATTTATGAAAAAATACAACGGTCCTGAACACTATTTTTAGATATGTTTTTTCCTGACGTTGGACTCGTTTTGACCTTGTTTATGTACCTAGGTTATAATTGGTCCTCATTTTTTTTTACATGTGTTGAACAATAAAACTAGAACATATTGCGAGCTCTATAACGACCCAAATACCGAAAACATATGTTATATAATTTTGTTTATATATGAATAAAATTACTTACCTTTTTTTTATTGCAAAAAAATTAACCATCATCAATACTTTTACTTAATTAATAATAAAAATAATCTACATATTTTATATTTTATATTTTATATTTTATATATATATATATATATATATATATATATATATATATATATATAATCATTATCATTATTGATTTATATATATATATAATCATTATTATCATTGATTTTTCTTTACATCATTTACTTATTGAAAATATATATTAAAAATATTTAAATTGAATTTACAATATACTATTAATATAATAATATTGATGGTTAACATATCTTTATAATTAATATATATAAACATTCTCTATTATATGTATTTATCAATACATCTATTACCAATAAATTAATATTATATATGTGCTATGCTACTTTCAATTAGATGTAGAATAATTAGTAAATAATGTACATCATGTCATATAATTCAAATTAATATATACAAACATTCTTTATTATATGTATTTATCAATACATCTATTATTAGTATATTAATATTATATACATACTATGCTATGCTACGCTATGCTACTTTCAGTTCGATGTAAAATAAGTAGTAAATAGTGTGCATCATATCATATAATTGAATTATGACACGTTCCAATCTTAACATACATTTTGTTACATAGTTGTTTTAACATAACACATAGAATATATAATTTAGTATTTAATTTATTTGTAACAACTATATATGTATCTATTAATATTATATATACCTTTCAAGGGAGTATGAAGAAGATCATATTGTGCTTAAACGATGAATTTGAGTTGTATCCCTATGTCGTACTTTTTTCCATCATAATTTAATGTGTATCATTACGTAGTAATAAATTAAATAAGAATGCATAATCAAAATTATAATTCATGTAAAAACATGGGAATACATATATAACCAAAATTATAATTCATGGAAAAGCATGGGAATACATATATAACCAAAATTATAATTCATGGAAAAGCATGGGAATAAATGCATTCAGGTTTCTTATTAAAATAAATAAATAAAGAATTAAGCATTTATATAATTTAATTTAAATCTTTTTTAAGGTGTGAATCATATATATCATATATATCTCAGAAATTTATAAATTGATGTTACAAATTAATTGACAAAATTTTGTAAGATTTATGTAAGAATTTTAATAATGATAAGTGAGTTAGTTTAATTGGTTTAGAGTTAGATGTAAGTTTTTCATATTTGTTATTGGTCATTGTCATGGATTCCACTTTCTTGATTTTCTAAACAGATTATTTAAACAAATTATCATCCATAAAATATAGAAAAATATTCATAAAATTTTGAATGAGAACATTTCCTCAAACTAAAATATTGTAATATAATAAACAGAAAACAAAATATAATTTCAAAATAACATAATTAATATTTATAAACTAACAACAAAATATAATTTCTATATAACATGGTTATATTTATTAAACTTAGAAAAAAATATAATTTCAATATTTATTAAACTTAAAACAAAATATAATTTCAAAATAGCATGGTTAATATTTAATACAAGTAATACTAACTTATTAATATGCCATTGCAGTAAATGTAATACTCAGCAATTTATATTTATATTAATATTTTTTCACATAAAACAATTTTAATTTTATGAGATACAGAGCTTAAGCTTTATCAAGAAAGTATACCAATTTACATATTTTATGGTATATGGAACCTAATCTTTTTCAAGAAAGTATATCAATTTACATATTTTATGGTATATAGAATCTAAGCTTTGCCAAGAAAGTATACCAATTTATATGAGTATTGTTTAGCTGTTTTATTTTTAATTTGAATTTGGAGATATAAATTTATATAAATGGTTATTTTTAGTTATTCAAAATCCATTTCTAAATGCAAAAATAAATTCAACATCCTGAATTTTTTTTGGGAAACTAGGATTATACCGAAATAATCGCTCAAATTTACGAATTTAACAATTTCTAACCTAATTTCGAACAAATATCCCTAAAAAAAAGTCATCATTTCATATAACTTTTAGCCTACAACATTTACATATACAAATAAATGTATAACAACTAATCAATTCATTACAACATACTTTCACTTCATGAAATTGTATTATTAATCCCTACTAAAGATCTGGAATTATAGCAATGGGTTAAACTTGCCTGCATTTCTGATTTTGCATTACATTGACAATTTTATTTTTTTTAATTAATTTAACGATTTCAGCCTCCTTTGCAAATTAATACTAGCTACAAATTTGCACTTACATATATCTTTTATAAAATCATCAACTTTATATATAAATAGTAAATCTAAATGTGCGACTTGTACGAATGGAACCGTCAAAACGCAACCATCAACAGGATTTAGTTATGTTAAACAATTTTGAAAATAAGTAACTGCTTCATAAATCTAACTATTAACTTTTAAATAATTATTTCCTTCATACATCTAAATATTAAGTTTCTGTTCACTTTTTATTTAACCAATTAAAAAATATATATATCCACTTTAAGTTTCGGTTCATTTTTTATTTAACCAATTTAAAAAAAAAAATCCACTTTGCAATGATGAATACAACTAAAAATAACATGACCTGATGAAATGCTACAAAACAGACGATAGCATCGTGTAGCCTGAGTTCTTTTTTCTTTTTAAATCTTAAAGCAACTATGGATCAATCAAAAGAAGATGTGGGTCACACTGTGGGCTCTTTTCCAGATTAGAAGTGTTCCCTGGAACCATGGATCTATCACGATCTACCAATTTCAGGTTTAGTTTATTGCTTCCAAGGCTTATTAAAAGTACATAACCAGCAAGCAAGCAGACTCGTGGTTTGAATTTTGATGTTGCAGGGCTTATGTATAGCTTGCACAATAATTTGCTTTTCTTTGTCAGCCTCTTCGAGGGGTTTGAAGACGAGATAATAGGATTCATTTATAATCATATTATTATTTTGCCTAGAATATATATATACATTTCAATACACTTCAATAGATTTTTTTTTTTAAACCATGGGTAATAATCTAAGAGTATATCTAGTAGCACGCAAGTTATTACGAGGAAAATCTCTCTATGGCTAAGGGGAAAGCACAACAGAGGGAAATCACTGTAGAAATCAACTATATTCTCAAGTATGTTATATAAACAAAATGTTAGTAAGACAAGATAAAAGGCCTACTAAGATGTAATTAGCAGAAGTGAATAAGTTACAGACTTCCATGTCGGCACGGTTCGGAACCGAGAAACTAAGTTCCTTCCACTTGGGCCTCCACCACTTCAATCCTCCACCAAAAGCAAGCTCATATAAGAGAGACAATGAAGTTCTCAATCAATAAGGGAAGAGCTTGGGGGCTAAACAATGTGTTCAGACTTAAAGGCCAAAGGGATGCAGACTCAATGTGAAGTGAATAATTCCTCTAGAGTAACTTTGCTCAGACTTAAAGACCAAAGCGATGCAGACTCAATGTGAAGTGAATAATTCCTCTAGAGTAACTTTGCTCTCAAAGTTGAATTCTTTCTCCTCTTTTCCATAGCTTGGAATTGAGCCATTTATAGCCTTCAAGTGGAAATGAAGGGTCGAGTCAGAATGTTTCTAGTATATGGGAGGCCAAGGATGTGTTCAGACTTAAAGGCCAAAGGGATGCAAACTCAATGTGAAGTGAATAATTCCTCCAGAGTAACTTTGCTCTCAAAGTTGAATTCTTTCTCCTCGTTTCCATAGCTCGGAATTGACCCATTTATAGCCTTCAAGTGGAAATGAAGGGCCGAGTCGGAACATTTCTAGTATATGGGAGGCCAAGGATCATTGATCTCCTGTCCTGACATGGAAATCCAACGCTATTTTTCAATTTCGGGCACATTTCCCAATGTATGCGGGTTGTAGTGGTGCAACCTGCATATACGCATGTTGTATAGTAGGTAAGGTGTGTATATGTGAAAAAAATGTATTTTTAGCCCTGGGATTTGCAAAAAGAGATTAAAAGTCTGCATGGGAAAATGGAAAAAGGCCTTCTATGCAAGATTGCATGGGGTGAGGAAAATCTTGCTATAACACAAGCTAGATATACCAAAAACTTATGACTTAGCAAGGGTCGAGGTGTCTTGAATCCCACCAAGGTGGTTCTCTATCCCACGGGCCGTCTACTCTTCTAGCATTATCACAACGCCTTATGACAATGTGTAAGGACTCTACACCCCTCTGGATTTTAACATGTGACCTCCAAGAAGGAAACAAATATTATTAACCATTAGGCCTATCACCCACTCAAATTGTAGTCAAATCGCTATGGAGAAGAGGTCCCTTGTCCCACAAAAAGGGAGGTCAATTTGGTGTCCTGACCTTAAAATATATTATTATTATTATTATATAATTTAGAGAAAATGAAATATATTATTATTATGAAAATGAAATTAAAACTTCTCTCTCTATATATGAAGGATATCTTTAGCAAAACAATTGAATATGGAAGTTCACAATCTTAAGAAGGATTCCCACTTCTCTATCACCTTCAATGATCAAACTCTCAATAATATGATCAGCATTAGAGTGCAAAAAAATGTTTTATTTCGTCCCAAGACCCCACATGTCTCACCCATACAATATTGCAGTTTACTAATTATCTAAATTCACAATATTCATCTTTACATGTGTCACTCACATGCAAAAGTACACATGTATTTATCATTTAAAATTCATAACTCCTAAATTTACTCGTAGATATTTCCTAGATCTTCTTTAAGTTTCCTTTTTTATGTTGCATGAATAGTTACACGTCCTTATCATTTATTACTTTTCTTTACTTTAACTTTAGCCTACTATTTTTAAGTCACAATTCAAATTGAATTAAAATTTTCATTCCTAATTCTTCTCCATGATTTATGGGTGCTCTTGACTTGAATTTCCTCTAATAAATAATTGATTTAAAATAATATCTTCCACACTTCATAACTAATTCCCTTTTTAATATTTTAATTTCAATTTGAAATTTGTTATTAATGAATACTAATAATTAAAATATGTTATTTTAAGTTATTAATTTAATCTTTTTTAACTTAAATACACTAAATTATTTGTTTCACTTAAATGAAATGTATAATCATAATTATATTTGTACATTTTATTTTATTTTAATTTCACTTTCCAATGCATTATTCATGGATGACTTTTAGTGAAGATACCCAGAATGGTATGTACATTATGCCCTTAAAGACAAATTGTATTTTAAGAGTGTCATACGTGCATGTTTTTCAAGTTTCTAATTATTTATTATGGGGAATTGGTGTAACAATGGAGACATTGTTAACTCACTTTGTTGCACTTATTAGGAAATTAATGGTTACTATGGAATAAGACTTTCATGTTATTGTGCACCCCTTAGTTGATCCGTGTGAGTGACTAAATCTATGGCCTACCCTTAGGGCTTTGTGCAACCTTCGAGTAAAAGTGTCCTATACTTTTCAAATCCATCCATGAAAGTAGTGCGAGTAGGTGGAAACAGGGATGTTGCTCCACTTTTTCTGATGGTACCTGGTAAACCTCCATACAACCCCATTACCCATGCATAAATTGATATACAAGCATTGTTTCCTTTGCCTGCATTCACTACATCATTTCATCATTAATTTCATCAATCATATCAAATATACATGACATATTCACAAAATAATTACTATTTCCTTACTCAATCTGGAGTCCAAAATCTTGTCGATGATATTTCACGTCAATGTGCTCTTATAGTTCCCTATCACACTAGGCAAACTATTACTAGTATCTATAGTTTAATATGTCCATATCTCATTTAAAATTGTCAAGAGAATAAAATCATTATCATCCAATTCACTATATTAATACATAACTAATTCATCTAAACATAATACGAATTATAATTAAACCATTTAATCATTGTCAAATTTACTTAATCATAATTAAAATTCAAGTTTCATCATCATAATAATATTTAATAATAGCGTCATTTGTGAGCCAATTCCCTCAAATAATAAGTTTGATATATCATAATAATTAAATAAAATAAGATACTACATACACCCCCTCATAAAACAAACTTCATCCCAAAGTTTCAAAATATATAAGGAAATTGTTGACACATCTCATCTTTTTCCTCCCAAGTAGCATAATTGGGACTATAGCTATCCCACAAGACCTTTACCTAACCTACCAAACAACATTGAAGTTGTTGAGTGTGCTAGTCCAAAATGTGGATTGGTTTGGCCATCAAGGCCCCCTCCTACGACATATTCAAATATATTAGATCAATAACATATGAAGGATAAAACATTTAATGACGCAAAATGGAAACATGGAAAATATCATGCATACATTCTAATGATGCAGGTAATGCAAGTCGATATGAAAAGGTAATTTTTTCTCTAATATCTCAAAAGGTCCAACATATCAGTGTGATAACTTCACTCCCTTCCCAAAATTAATTGAATTTGTTTGCAGCCTCACTCAAAAAAATACTTTATCCCCGATCTCATAACTTTGATCAATCCTTTGCACATCCACATAATTTTTTTCTTTGTCTCGTGCTTCCTTGAATTGCTTTCATCTACTCTTCCATTTCTTGAATTACTTTTGTTCCCACCAGAACTCTATCCTCTAGTCTATATTAACTAAGAGATGTTCTACATGGTCTTCCATACAGGAACTCAAGTGGTGCCATCTTAATAGAACTTTGATAGTTGTTATTATAAATTTTTTTTACAAGTGGTAGAAAATCCTCCAAAATCTTTTGTTGATCCATAACATACATCCTTAACATGTATTCCAAAATTTGATTAGTTCTTTCAATCTGACCATCAGTCTCTGGTTGATATGTTGTACTAAAATTTAGATGTGTTCCCAATGCTTTGTGAAATATTGTACATAATCTTCTTGAAAACATTGCTCCCCTATCTAAAATTATATTTTTTGGAATACCATGTAACCTCACTATTTTGTTAATAAATACCTTTGCAATCTCTAGATCTTGGTATGTAGTCTTTACTAGAATACAATGTGCGATTTTTGTGAAATTGCCTACTAAAATGAATATTGAGTCATGTCTCCTTGACATCATCAGTAATCCAACTATAAAATCCATTGAAATCACCTCTCATTTTGATTCTGGTATCACATGTGGTTGTAACAATCCCACTAGATGTTGATGTCCACCCTTTACTTGCTGACATTCAAGACATCTCGCTACAAAATCCACTATGTCTCTCTACATTCCTTTCCAGAAGAATAATGATTTCAAATCCACACTCATCATTTTGACTCCCGGATGAACCATATATACTGCTATATGAGCTTCTCTTAAGATCCAATTACGTAATTCTTCATTTGGTGGTATATACATTCTTTCATAAAACCATAATAAACCATCGTCATCCAAATAAAATCCTTCAAACTTTGGAATTATGTTGGACATGCATTTTGGAAACAATATACATAAAAATACTAAGTGTAGAAGAAGTTAGTAGAAAAAGAAGGAAGATTTGGGAGTGTGCAGTTGAGGAATAGCTAGGATTATAGTGCACAGAAAGAAGAATAAAGAAGAGGAATTAAATAGAGGAATAAAGCATAGAATCAAGAAGGAGAAGAAATAGGGATACAAGGAAGGTTGATAGCTCGACGTGCTAAAGGTAGAAGGATGCCAAAAAGCAAGAAGAACAACAGTTAGAGGGAAGAAGAAGCATGCATACTGAAAAACAGGTGAAAGCATCCTGAACAACAAGTTATAAAATTGAGTTATCATGCATTGTAATAGGGTTTTGGGATGAACAAAGTAGGGTTTTAATCCCTAGAATTTATGTATAAATATGTAATGAGTTAGGAGATTAAGGGTTCTATTATGTTGAAGAAGAAGAGTGATAAGATAGGATGAGAAGGAAATAATCTATGTTTGAATTATAAGGAGATGATGCAGAGAGAGAGAAAGGCTTGCAATGTAGAGCGGTTAGGCTAGGGGAAAGGAAATATAACCATGATGTATCTTTGTAAACACAGTGCACAAGCCTAAAGAAATTACCAAACACATAATAAAAAAGCCAGTCATTATCAACATATCTCGGATTATCATCATTATCCTTATAATTAATATATACAAACATTCTCTATTATATGTATTTATCAATACATCTATTACTAGTAAATTAATATTATATACATACTATGCTACTTTCAATTCGATGTAGAATAAGTAGTAAATAGTGTGCATCATGTCATATAATTCAAATTAATATATACAAACATTCTCTATTATATGTATTTATCAATACATTTATTATTAGTATATTAATATTATATATATGCTATGCTACTTTCAGGTCGATATAGAATAAGTAGTAAATAATGTGCATCATGTCATATAATTGAATTATGACACATTTCAATCTTACCATACATTTTTGTTACATAGTTGTTTCAACATAACACATAGAATATATAATTTAGTATTTAATTTATTTGTAACAACTATATATGTATCTATTAATATTATATATACCTTTCAAGGGAGTATGAAGAATCTCATATTGTGCTTAAAGGATGAATTTGAGTTGTATCCATATGTTGTACTTCTTCCAATCATAATTTAATGTGTATCTTTCCGTAGTGATAAAATACATAAGAATGCATAATCAGAATTATAATTCATGGAAAAGCATGGGAATAAATGCATTCAGGTATCTTATTAAAACAAATAAATAAAGAATTAAGTATGTATATAATTCAATTTAAATTACTTTTTTAAGGTGTGAATCATATACATCACATATATCTCAGAAATTTATAAATTGATGTTATATATTAATTGACAAAATTTTGTAAGATTTATGTAAGAATTTTAATGATGATAAGTGGGTTAGTTTAATTGGTTTAGAGTTAGATGTGAGTTTTTCATGCTTGTTATTGGTCATGAATTCCACTTTCTTGATTTGTTAAATAAACTATTTAAACAGATTATCATCTATAAAATATAAAAAAATATTCAGAAAATTTTAAATAAAAACATTTCCTCAAACTAAAATGTTCTAATATAATAAACAGAAAACAAAATATAATTTCAAAATAACATAATTAATATTTATAAACTGAAAACAAAATATAATTTTTATATAACATAGTTATATTTATTAAACTTAGAACAAAATATAATTTCAATATTTATTAAACTTAAAACAAAATATAATTCAAGATAGCATGGTTAATATTTAATACAAGTAAATTGACAACAAAATATAATTTCTATATAACATGGTTATATTTATTAAACTTAGAACAAAATATAATTTCAATATTTATTAAACTTAAAACAAAATATAATTCAAGATAGCATGGTTAATATTTAATACAAGTAATACTAACCTATCAATATGCCATTGTAGTAAATGTAATACTCAGCAATTTATATTTGCTGATAATATTTTTTCACATAAAACGATTTTAATTTTATGAGATACAGAGCTTAAGCTTTGTCAAGAAAGTATATCAATTTACATATTTTATGGTATAGGGAGTCTAAGCTTTGTCAAGAAAGTATATCAATTTACATATTTTATGGTATACAGACTCTAAGTTTGGCCAATAAAGTATACCAATTTATATGAGTATTGTTTAGTTGTTTTATTTTTAATTTGAATTTGGAGATATAAATTTATATAAATGGTTATTTTTGGTTATTCAAAATTTATTTTTGAATGCAAAAATAGATTTAGCATGCTGAAAAATTTCTGGGAAACTAGAATTATACCGAAATAATCATTCAAATTTACGAATTTAACAATTTCTAAGCTAATTTCGAACAAATGTCTCTGAAAAAAATCATTTCATATAACTTTTAGCCTACAACATTTACATATACAAATAAATGTATAACAACTAATCAATTCATTACAACATACTTGTACTTCATGAAATTGTATTATTAATTCCTACTAAAGGTCTGGAATTATAGCAATGAGTTAAACTTGCAAGCATTTCTGATTTTGCATTACATTGAAAATTTTATTTTTTTTAATTAATTTAACGATTTCAACCTCCTTTGGAAATTAATACTAGCTACAAATTTGCACTTACATATATCTCTTATAAAATCATCAACTTTATATATAAATAGTAAATCTAAATGTGCGACTTGTACGAATGGAACCGTCAAAACGCAACCATCAACAAGATTTAGTTATGTTAAACAATTTTGAAAATAACTAACTGCTTCATAAATCTAACTATTAACTTTTAAATAATTATTTCCTTCATACATCTAAATATTAAGTTTCGGTTCACTTTTTATTTAACCAATTAAAAAATATATATATCCACTTAAA
>WSFP011405824.1:0-25529 GCA_009831015.1 Picea engelmannii | reverse complement strand
TTAACACCATACTTCATATCCATTTCTAGAAAAGGGGATCACCACATCACCCACATTAAAATGTATCATAAGTAACATATAATATGATCATAATATCATATGTCTAACAAATCCCAAATTGCAAGGATTGAATTTCCCTCAAAATAATAACATAACTATTGTCCACCATCATAACCATGAACAATGTGTGTGTGAGTTGAAGCTTGAACCTTTACCATATGTGAACCAACCGTAACATAGAGATGCCCAGAGTCATGATAAAAGGCCAAACACAAGTGCAACAATAGTAACCAGGAGGGCCATTACACAACCCTTTAATATACTCAACTCAATTTGCACATAACCAACCAATTACCAATTTGCTTTGAAGAACATTTAGAGACGTAGAGATATTATGCAAGGTAATCTTGAGTGCTGAGATAAAA
The DNA here is from genome assembly GCA_009831015.1 of Picea engelmannii. NCBI lineage: Eukaryota > Viridiplantae > Streptophyta > Pinopsida > Pinales > Pinaceae > Picea > Picea engelmannii. The sequence goes on along the minus strand of WSFP011405824.1, from coordinate 25,104 downwards.
TGAACCATTCTTCATCATAATTCACATGATGGGGTCCCACCTATTTAGTTATTATCATATATACTTATATATATATATATATAAGTATTTAGGCACTGCAATCCATTTGCATGTAGGGGTTTGAAGTTGCGCTTTTGGGCGTCAACGCACCGTAGCATACAACTATTGTCCAAAGGCATAAGGTCTCCACAAAAATCGTATCATATGATATCAACCTATATAAACAATATCATGATACAAACTAAGTCATCTAGGCCATTCCTCCACTCACATATGTGAGATCTGGAAGAGCATCTTCCCTCGGAAAGAAAAACATCAACCACGGTCTATCTAGAAAATTCTTCCCAAGCATAGAAGAATAAATGTCCTTGATTTATGAGCCTGGACCATTCACCTAACTGGGCCATTCCTCCAACACTAATCACAGTGCAACCTAGAGAGAATGATTCTTCCCTAGGGAATTCATGTCCCTGATTGTTGAACCTGAACCATTCACCTAATTGGGCCATTCTTTCGGCACTAATCATAGTGCAACCTAGAGAGAATGAGTTTTCCCTAGGGAATGGCTATCCACACCATTTCCTAATGGAAATGACTGTCCTACACCAACCTCCTATAATGGACCATTCTTTGAAACTGCTCACAATTGTGAACTTCGAAAGAATGACTGCCCAGAGAAGTGGACCATTCTGATTGAACACTACTCAGAGTGACTGCTAAGAAGAATGACTATCCTAGACCATTCCCCCACATTGGCCACAAGGGGAATCACTGTCTATGGTACATCAACAATCTATCGGACCATCTTAATTATGAAAATGATTGTCCGATCTGGACCATTTTCCAAACTAGAAAATGCCTGTCCGTCATAAATATTGTGCCACTTTCCGGACTGGAAGGTGACTTCCCAACCTGGATCATTTTCTGAACTGGAAAATGACTGCCTATATATCATATCAGTGCTCCCTCCCAACCTAGGAGTAATATATTCCTTTTCCAATAAGGAATTCATATCCACGATTACCATCTTGTCCCTTAACTATGCAAACTTGTCATCTTGTACAGAGGCTTTACCAAAATATTTGTTATCTGCTCATATGTGGAGATATACTGGAGAACCACTTCTCCCCTCTAGACTCTATCATGGAGAAAACAATACTCGATCTCAATGTGGTCCGACTTGTCATGGAACATCGGGTTCTATGAAAGCTTCACACAACTTTGATTATCACAATATATCATGGTTGAGTCGAGCACATGATCAAACAATCCAGCAACCAACTTATGGAGCCATACTACTTTCGTACAAGCATCACAAGCTGCAATATACTTTGCTTCTGCAGTACCGAGGGCAACAGACTTCTGTTTCCTGCTAGCCCATGATATTGTGGCAAAGATCAAACTAAAACATATCCAAGAAGCAGTTCTTCTGTTATTTTCTCTCGCTGCCCAATCTAAATCGATAAATCCATGCAGTTGTATATCATATCTCAAACACATTTCAAGTCATGCTTTGAAATTATTCAATTCTTCACGAATAGGTTCCACCCAGAACTGTTTTCACAACAAATCAAATATCTGGCTGAGTATTCTCCAAATACATTAATGAGCCATTCAATTGTCGGTTTAGGAATGAGTTTACTAGATCATAGTCTCTCATCTTCTTTAGATCTGTCATCATGGGATTTTGCCATGGATTTGTAATCCATTATCCCCGACTTCTAAGGAATCATTTCAATATACTTCCTCTGTCATAGGAAGTTTTCACCATGCTTTTGTTGTACATGAGAGGCTTTGCACCAAGTTGTTTGAATCCATACAACGTCTTCTTCCATCTTCATACAAGGGTCTCTTTTGGTATGCCTCAAAACCTTGAGGTTTCTCTACATATGCTTCTTCTTCAATTACTCTGTTGAGAATAATAGTCTTTACATTCATTTGATATAAAATCCAACCCATGGATACTTCAGGAGATATAATGGCTCAGGTAGAGGTATGTCTGGTTACTGGAACAAGTTGTAATCATAGTCTTCTCCCTATTTCTGGGAGAACCCTCTAGCCCTGAGTCTCTCCTTGTATCTATCAATGCTTCCATTTAAGTCTTTTTCACAATTTCTCACATACATTGTTCATCATCACAACTTCCTTCCATCGCTTCTGCTTGACTGTTTCTAGTCGTTCTAAATCATGTTGGTAGTCTTATAATTCTCGGTATAATAACTGGTTCAATTGGTTGTTTTGACTTTTCTTTCTTTCTTGGAATCTTCATGTTCTTCCTCATGTTTCTCTTCAATGTTGGAGTTCATGGATTCTTCTATAGATTCTATGTCCTTTCATTATGAAGGTTCCAACTTCTTCTTTTTGTCATAGGAACATAAATGTAGATGGGCAACCAAGGATACTCAAAGCTTCTTTTCGAATGGCTACTACTTCCAATGAAGAGCATAGATATATACTTCATAGTATTTACAGATTCTTCTTCAATGGATCATGTCGTTGGGTATTATCTCCCTCCTAATCCCAACTTCATGCCTGAAAGATCAATATGCATGCTCTTCTTTTGGAATTTTGTGATCAACTCCCTCCATCTGAGAGAGTCCATGCTTCCATCTGTTGCATCTCTCTTTGCTTTCTGCAAAGTGTCACAAGCCTATTCTGGTTTTCTTTTGATTACTGACTTCCTCCGAGTCTGAATCCTTTGAGTCTCTTTAATTTTTGTTTCTATCTATTTTGATTTCTGCCCATCTGGCAGTTGTGTCATCTTTATAAACTTCTTCTATGACAACTTTTGCAAAGATTGTTCATCAAACATATTTCACAAGGGTACTTGCTATGGAGGGTGCACTTGTTCTTCTGAAAGCACTGAATCCAAGATTACATCTTGGACAAGGTCTCTAGTACTTTCCTTGCAAACACACTCATGTTTTTCTATATGATATAACTTAGATAACATATACAAGTGCATACCTTTGAAACCTTGTAGCATCGTCCAGCTTGTCTTCCAATCTGAAACTAGATACCATCTTGACAAGAAGAGATTAGAAACTCAATCAAAAGATTCAATAATTAGAACAAGATAGAAAATCTAAAATTTCAACTTTGACCACAAAATCAATTTGAACAAAAGTCAACCTTTGACTTTGAATTTGACCATTCAACCTTTGACTTTGACTTTGAAAAAAAAATCAAACCTGACGTTTTTTCTAGCTGAGGGTACCAAGAGGTGTGCTATACTAGGGTGCACTAGGATGTTAAGGCATTAGGTCAAACGTTTCATCATAAGTGCCCAAGCACAAGGGTTAGGGTTTGTTGCAACTGCAAAATTAGAAAACCTAGCTGCAGCTGTAATTGGTGCCACAACGAGCTTAAAAAATAAAATCCCAATCTATCTTCCAATGGTTAGAATGTTTGAAGATAGTGTGGGCCTATAACCTATTAGAATAAAATAAATGTGCTCGTTTTTCCATAGACAATATATCGATATTGTCACCCAACCATAGGCACAAAGCCACCCCCGAGCACCTTTAACCTTGACAAACAAAATAATTCTGGAAGCAAACCTTAAAACCAATAACCAACCAAGATATTGTATCTTTCTTCAAGGCTAGTGTACCAACCAAAGAATCCAAACCATAACCAAGGAAGAAAGTCCAAACCATATTCGAAAGCCAAAATCCTAGTTGTAGTAGCTGCAACTATACTCCCTCTCCAAAACTTGCGCATTATTAGTCTGTGTGAGCCGTGAGAGTGTGAATTGAACAAATAATCTCAAGCACCCTCTTATTTATAGTGTTGTTTTTCACCTGTCTAGGCCGACTTCTTCTTTTATAGGTTAACACTTAAATATTAATTATTTTATTGGGCCAACATGTATTCTAGGGTTTCTAAACATTTGTTTAGGGTTTCTCTTGCTTCCCGAAATATTCTAGTCTCATCAAAGGTTACACATAGAGGTTAATACATCCCACAACTACCATAATATCAACAATACAAACATTAGAGGATATAAAAATTGAATGTAATCAATCGATAGCTATCTATTGTGACAATACAAGTGCCATCAACATCTCCATGAATCTAGTCATGCATGCAAAGACCAAACATATACCCATCAAGTATCATTTTGTGAGAGAGAAAGTTAGTGACAAAAAGTTTAGATTGGAGTATGTTGGTTGAAAGGAGTAGATAGTAGACATATTCACTAAACCCCTTCCTAAAGAAGCATTTGAACATCTAAGGAAAAATCTGGGAGTAATCTCCCTATAATAAAAAAAAAGGTCATGATGACAGGGGGAGCTATCAAAAATAGAGGATGGAAAAATGTTCATTGAAAAAATAAATAAATAAATAAAAAATAAAGTGTTGTTGACAGGGGGAGCAAGAAAAAAATGACAAGTACTGTCACTCAAAACAAAATAAGTTTGAGCAACAGACAATTGGTGATGAACCTCATTATGGTATCATAGGCCTTGCCATTGATGTCAAAGGGGGATAAAATAATTACTCATTGTTAGGGGATCATTTTTTTTTACGATGTGTTTCCATCAATTCCAAAGGGGGATATTGATGGAAATATTGTGTTAGCATCAATGTCAACATGAAGACAAGAAGTACCATAGTGGAGTATGACATCGAATTGTATTAAAATCTATAGGAATACTGAGTTACATGAACGCAATGGACTATCAGAATACAAGGGATCGTCTGGTTGAGTGCTTTGAAAGAATGAAATAATGAAAATGAAAGAATGAGACAATTTCAATTACTACACTGGTCGAGTCAAGTTGTCTTTGTGACTGTATATTCTATTGAGATAGGATCGTCATGAACAAAACAAATACTAATGAGTCACCCTCTTGAATAATTTCTCATGCACTATCATTTCAGATTGTAGTAGAAGGGAAATTTGTTGATGCAACACCGATAAATCTAGTGGATTGCAACCTCGTTCTAGTTGTTGCTAGTAAAACAGGGAATTAGTGTTTCCTTTGAGTTGGAGCTCATAAATTAAATGTAATCTTTATTGAAAATAAGAATAACATTTGTGAAGTTGGGTTTTCGAATTTAAATTTTGTGTATTGTACCTTTTTGTTAACAATTTGTTTTGATTTGATAAAATTAAAAATTATTAATTAATAATAATAAATTGTTGAAAAAGGATAATACTGATTCACCCCCCTCTCAGTATTAAACAATATTCCAACAAGATGCTCTATCAAATTGTTGATAAGTTGCATGTTATTTTGTTATCCTTGGATAAGTTTGTCTTGAAACCCTAGGAAGGGTTGTCATTGTGCATCACTTCCTTGTTTTTGTTCATATTAAGCTTGTTGAAGCATATAGGGTTAAATTTAGGGATTGTGATTGTGCATCCCCCTAAACTTGTCCTTATTGGTTGAATTCTAGAGCTTGTGATTTTATTACTGTAGGTTTTACCTATTTTCCACTTTGATCTCTTGTTAAAATTCATAGAATACATAGGACTACATCTAGGGATTATGATTGTACATCTCCCTAGATTTTCTTCCTAAAGGTTTATACATACACTTGTGATTGTACAACCCTAGAATTTGATCCTTAAGTTTTCTTTTTCTTTTATCCACCATTGAAGTTTCATTGACTCCATATACCCAAGGACTTAAGATGCCACTAGTATTTCTCTTATTGCAAGTGATATAAACCCTATTTCTCTTTCTCTCTCTCTCTCAATGTCTTGTGTTAGTTGTAGGAATTTTTCATTGCATCTTCCTTTACCATCATTTATAGCCTAATGGATTGCATTTAGTTTTTAGAATCACCTCTAACATCATCCATTGTTGCATTAATTGCATTTTCAACCATTAGGTTTTAACATATTGCATCTATTTAAGGTAGTTTCATGCTATTTTATTTCAACAAGCATTAATTTATGGTTTGTTAGTATTTTATTTAGTATTTGGCATATCTTCTATTGTATCCTTACTAATTTTAGGACTGATTTACTATGGTTGTTATAAATTTGTTATATGTTGAAGTATATAATCATTTATTCAAGTTTTATTACAACCTTTCTTTTTCTTTTGATATCTAGTGTTTCATGGATTTTACTTTACTTGTCTATCTTGATAGTCATCATTGATTCTCCTAGAAACACCCCTCACACACGCATATTTAACTTACCTCACATACACCACCTTGACTTTGCCTTGAAGACATTGACCTAGTTGGTGGTGGAATGAAGTAACCAAGATAAGGGGTTGTAGACCCGCCTTAGCTTGCTATAGGATCCTTTGAGGTTTCTAGGGAAGCCTCTCTTGTAATTGATATCTATCCTTAACTAAAAAGAGGGAAGTAATTGCTAGGTGACAATGGAAATTACTTATATATGCTACAATTATATTGCATCTTGTGAAGGATTTGCACAAGTGCTAGATTGGTTGATAACATAGAAGATTCTCAAAATGCATAGAAAGAGTAAAAAATAGTTGGAGACAATATGAATGTTGGAGATGTTGAAAATTTATTCAATAGGTGTAGTATCCAAGAAGGATCATTGTTTCTAGTGGACACCATGGGGTGCTTGACGGCTGAAAATGATCAATTGATCCATGACTAGGGGTAGTAGACTTATTTTAATGCTCAATTTGTCCAAATTTTGACTAAAATTTAAAGTCAACTATGCCAAAAAAAAAGCTCCAATAAAGCTAATGTGACAAGGGTAGTTCAAGAGTGGATTCTTGTGGGAGGTCCCATGAATAAAAAAGACAATCTTCTAGTGAATTTGAATACCTTCATTTAGTAGTGCTCAATCTTCTGCAAGTAAACATAAAATAAAGAGGCATTGCACAAAAAACTTGAGGGAAGAGTTTCGTAAAGTGGAACCACCCACATCTAATGGAAAAATGAAATTTAGGAACGAAACCAAGGTTTTTCTTTTGGGCATGAAAAATACTTCTAGGGGCATAAGAACTAGAATCATTAATTATAATTTAATAGAAAAAACATCTTTATAGTGGGATGAGCATATACAAGTGAGAAATATTTATGAAAATTCAATATTTAGTAAAGTAAATTTACACAAAACCCATTGAGTTGTTGGCCTAAAACCAGGTCAATAGCAGTGGAGGAGGTTATATGTCCATAAAGTCTAGGCCAAGCTCTGAATTACATACAAACTTATAAAATTGTAAAACCAAACTAAGAGCCTAATTGCCTTCCTACATTTATTCATATTTGTGCTCTGAATTACATACAAACTTATAAAATTGTAAAACCAAACTAAGAGCCTAATTGCCTTCCTACATTTATTCATATTTGTCCTGTAAAAGCTACTAGAGAAACTCAAAATTCTAAGCATACTAGAAGTTATTCTAAAGAGAGGCCATCATTCCTAGTAGCGTTCCCCTGATGTTGGGGCGTGGGGATTCCATTAACCGAAGCAACAGTCTGCTAGACACAAGATGAGAGTTCGACTTTGATTTCCTGGATTCATTGTTTAACCTCAACCAATTGCTTGAGAATCTCCTCTCGGTCCTCGCCTTTGTCCCGAAGTAATTTTCCCACAAAGGTTTTAATGTGTCAGTACAAGTCCATTATTGTCTAGTACTTGCTATCCCTTTCTCTGGAGCTTCCCAGATAATGTACCCAATTTCCTATGTCAGCTTCAATTTCCCATTCATGAATGTTGCGTTAGTCCAAACAGATTTATTCTTCTACATTTTCTATCTCCTCCTGTATGTGATGATGGATTTGTTCATAGTACTCCTGTGTAATAGCTCTGGCATCTATCTGTACTCGTGGACTATTGGGCTCTGGAATGGATTTGCGAGAGGTGGAGGGGAAGGGGAGTCCTTCTACCTCGACGATAACATCGATTGTATCCATGACTAGGAGACATCATGACCGATACGGTGACAGAGTCCAACGAAAGGATCCATTAGCGTCCTTGGATACATTCCTATTTGACAAAAGGATAAAGGTCATTACAAATATTACTCACAAGTGAAATAGGAACAATGAGAGCTAAGTTTTAATCAAGAATACAAATAACCAGTCAAAAAAACACCGACAACTATAGCTAATATTGAAATCACAATAACCCAAGCTTCTGTGGAAATTATTTGTAAGCTCATGGAAGAAAATAAATAGCTAAAGGATCATATAGTTGGCCCAAAGAATCAAGTTGAGTATTGCAAATCCTTGAAGCATAAATTGATAAAAAATTTAATGTTTTCTCACATGTGAGAAAATCATATTGTACCATTAATCCATGACTTCTATCAGTACATCCATTCCTACAAGGGATTAGCTTTTGACATTGTTGTGGTAAAACAATAGCCACAATGCCAAATAAATGATATGGAGAAGAATAAATAACATGTTGATGAAATTTTCATTGGAAGGAACAACATAATCCTATTCCTACCAATTTGTATCCACTAAGCCAGGATGGAGCAAGTATGATACTCTTACAGTATCAAACTCATGGATTTTAGCCTCAAGAATGCAATGGAAGATCTAAGGGAGCTAGTACAAGACACTGATGTGTATCTAATAGAAGCATTAGAAATGGTAGATAATCAAGGACCTATATTTGATTCCTTTTGGCAAGAGGAACTTGAGAGGAGCACTATTTAATATGAGTTTCAAGCTCCAACTTGGGTAATAAAATCAATGACATGGAAATTGTGGTGAAGAATTGTGTGATCATTTGTTTCTTTCCTTGATGAACAATATGTAAGTATTTTCTTATGAATGTGTATTCATTGAGTTTATATTAACTATTATTTTTACCAACACATGGTGTATTAATGAATGTATTGTTTTTAATTTGTTGGTTTGTGCAAACACAGTAAATTCAGAACTACTTTAGAATAGAAATGTGTATTTCATTTTTTTGGTAGCTTTATTGATTCCATTTTTGAGCTTTTATTTCAATTACATTTGTTTATGCACACAAATACCCAACAAACCTTGTTCCAACAACACATAAAATCAAATAAGCCAAAAAAACAACAAATAGTAAGTCAGTACCGCAAGCTAGAGAGGACATCTTCATCTGATGTATTCCATGTGAAAATTGATTAGGTACATTTTCCTACATTAGTGGAATTAATTCTCTAATGCTCCATAGCTTCATTGAGTTATAGAGAGTCGCATTAGATGCATGGTTCAAGTTCAGAGGATGGGAAGTGGATTAATACCAAAGGGACCCTAATCGAATATCCCAAGTATCAAGGTATTGAGGATATCATACCATGATAGCACCTATCACTCACTTTCAATTGGAACCATCAATAAGTAAAAGATGTGCAATAAAAAAAATATGAACAATTCTTCTTCCTCCTAGAAAAATTGCTAGAGGAAAAGGCCTTGTTTGGATAATTGGTCAAGAAGCAAAGGATTGGTGTTGAGAATGTGAAAGTATTTATTCTCCATGAACATTCAAGAAATATGAAGGCTATAATTACCATTTACAATATTACTAGTAACACATCCATATGGTGAGAGCATCACAAATAGGTTAATCTAATTAATGGAAAAAAACAATTCCTAGAAAAACTCCTAATTATTTTGAACAATTTTCAAGCATTACTATGAGATAAAGGTTAACAAATTCCATGACCTAAAGAAGAGGTGTTGATGATTTCAGTGGATGAATATACAAGAAAGTCCATGGAACTTTTAAAATATGCTCAGACGTTGAAGATTAATATCTTCTTGAATGAATTGTAGTCCTTGTACAAATTCAGATTGTAGAACCTAGACACTAAGGACATGCAATTTGGAGAGGAAAATATTGTGAATATCATGCTATTTGAAAATTGGTTGTAATTGATGTCAACCTTAGAAGAAGCCCTAAAGCAAATCCTAGGAGATCCTAAAAGTGATGATGATGTGTCCACTTGAAGGAGCCTTAGAGAGCCTTGAAGAATCCTTGACATAAGTGTATATAAATCCAAAGTGGTCCCCTTATTGCATATATTTTAAGCATGGCCCAAACGGGTTGAGATAAAATGTGGTTATTTCCACATATCCACTTTCAGTTGTACACAAATGGAGCCTTGAAGGAGTCTTGAAGAATCCCTAAACCCAAGTGAAGAAGCCCCTAAAGCCAAGTGAAGAAGCCCCTAAATCCAAGTGAAGAAGCCCCTAAATCCAAGTAAAAAAAACCCTAAGGTTGGCCATCCTTAAGGAAGAGGTGCGGCCCAAAAGTTGTGACTCTTGGTCGCACCCTCTCATGTGGAGAAGACTCATATAAATAAGAGGAGACTCATTTGGAATTAGTATTACATCAATTCTACCTAGCCAAGGAAGAGGAGCGAATTTCATCCTATAAGAGTGAATTTCCAAGGGAAGATGAAGTGAAGAAGGGAGAAATTCCAAGGGAAGATGAAGTCTTCTGATGATTTGCTATAGGGTTTTCCTTGAAGGCCATCTTGGAATTTTTGATATAAATTTTTTCTAGAACGATTTAGATAGTGAAACTTGGAGGTGTTTCAGAAGCAATAGCGAAGAATATTGGGTATGAATTTCAGGTCTTGAATCATTACAGGTTTTAATTTCTACTCAAAGGAAGTTGAGGTTTTTAAAACTAGAGTTTTCTTCTTCAAAACGAGTCATCTTGCCATTTTCATTATAACCTTTTTTTGGGGACAAGTCAAAGAGAGAAACTTGGAGGAATTTCAAAGAAGATATCAAAGAATATTTGGTACCAGTTTTAGACCCTGATTCATTACAAGCATAAAGTTATACATGTTTGAAGTTAGGGTTTGTGACTAATCCAGAAACTAGTCCCAAACATGTGTTCGAGAAAAAACAGTTATATCTAAAGCTTGGTAGGTTCAATTGAATTCCACTTGTTTCATTAGAAGGAAAATAGATCCTGATATCTGAGGTCCAAGTTTCAAAATAAAAAACTAAAAATTGAGCTCATGGTGAATCTTACAAGTTTACATATTTGAGGTACAATTCTTAGCAGTTTTGTGTGCATATTTAAGAAGTGATTTTGAGATTGTATTTGAAGGTTGATTTGATCATGTATAATCATTTAAAATATTCTAAGGGGATTGGTGTCTCCTTCATGTAGGTGTTGGAAAACTCAGGGAGTGGGTGCTTCGTTCAAGTTGGTGCTTGTAAAATCTTGAAACTACTTAGGAAACGTTTCTGTGGTTTTCTCCCAGTTGGGTTTCCACATAAAAATATATGTGCAATGTGTATGCTTTTATGTAATGATGAATGAAATGATTAATGGTTAATGTTTATGTAGTGCTTGAAGGTTGAAATAACTCTATGTTGATTCACCCCCTATCCCCTTCCCTTTCTTAGTATTCTTGAATATTCTAACAATTGGTATCAGAGTAGGTTCCTTTAGGAACAATATAACCACCGAAAGGCAGATCATGGATAAGCAAGGAGAATTTACCAAAAATAAAATACCATTGTTTGATGGGAAAAATTATGCTTTTTGGAGCATAAGAATGAGAGCATTTTTGCAGGCATGGGGATTTGATGTTTGGCAAGTTGTAGTAAATATATACATTGCACTAGCTTCTCCCCAAACATATAATGTTGGGAAAAATATTAGTGAATACAATTCAAAGGCTATAAATGGCATTCTAAGTGGTCTAACATGTTCAAAATTTGTTAAGGTTGTGCATTGTGATTCTGCAAAGGAAATGTGGGACAAGCTCAATAATGTTTATGAAGGAGATGATAAAGTCAAAGGGGCCAAGCTTCAGACTTATAGAGGAAAACTTTGTAGAAATTAAATAGACAGTCACTTATTCAAATTCATATTTCAACCTCCAATAACTTCAATAGTAATGCAATAAACTTACCAACATTGTACTGTACTTTATGAGCATAAATACATTGACCAAGAAAACTGAAAATTGTAGTAGCGGAGATAACAATGAACAAAAAACAAATATCATCACATTTGACACTAGATTTTTGACAATGCCACTAGAAAAACTCCGAAGGGAAAACCAACCAAGGAGAGATTCTTTTATTGAGATTGAAAGGAAAATTTCTGAGTTTATAACAGTATTTTATAGAAATAATAAAATAGTACTTATCTCTGAAAACCATGACCTTACATTGCCTTGACAACTGTGACAAAGACTATAGAAATTCGTACCAAGTCTCTTCCACGAAAACTGCTCCAAATTTCTGCCAAATTGTTGTACTATATGACCTGTACAATAGCAATAAATGTCTTTAACAACATGCAATATTTTTTGTACCAACAATACAAAAATGTATAGGTTCTAACCCAACAAAATGCCTTGAAAATAATTCCCTTGTCTTCTGCCCCGATTTCTATGTATTCAACAATTGTATGGTCCAACAAATCCGTACAGTTAACTATTGTATGATATTGTTCATTAAATGATGTACTTTACTTGGGATGCATGCCTCCTAAATCTCTTGGGATTTTTACCCCACTCTTGCTAATCCTTCTTGAATGTTTCAGCTCAATCTCTCTCAAAAAGTGTGCCTCTTCACATTCCCTCTTCTCCCCTTGAAAAATGAGCCCCCCTCTCCCTCAAATGCTGCGTTTATTTACTCATTAAAGAGTAACTTCCCCAACCCTAGATCTCCAAAAAGATAGATGGTAAAGATTAGATCTTTCCCTCTTGAGATCAATGGTCATGACCTAATCTTCCGTTGAGTTCACTTAAATCACTTAAGTGACCCAAACTTTATAAAGTCACTTTTACCCATTAGATATTAAAAAACCCAACTTGAATTTATAAAATTACATGATAAAGTCAATTTAAAAAGTCACTTAAGAGAGACATTTGCTCAGTCACTTCTGCATGTTGGGAACCGCCAATGCAGAAGTACCTCCGAGCTACAAAAAATAACACTCCCTCTTAGCAATGGAGGTACTTCTGAAACCTCCACCAGAATCTGCCTCCAACCCCATCATCTCGTCTATTGTTGTAGTTGCTCCCTATGAACTAGAAGCCTCTTCTCCCTTTGAACTAGAAGCCACTGCTACTACCTGTGCTGCAATTTGATCGAGATACCTGTCAATGAAAGACATGCTCTTAGGAGTCTTCCCACTCTTCTAAGCATCCAACTGTTCCACCGCATAACATATGAGTTCTCTGATAGTACTGAAAGAGGCATGAGTCCCTGGTATCAAATCACTCTTCCGATCAACCTGCTCACTCTCAGACACTGACACATATTCTGAATCCAAGAATCCAATGGATTCAACCACATGTTGTCCCAACAAACTATATAATCTCTCATGCTAGAAACTAGAAATATTGTTGTGTCAGGAGTAGATCCCTCTGGATATAGAAACACCAATCCACGGAAGAACACAAATCCACATCTATCAACCTCCAAAGTTGACATTGAGTGTAAATTTACTGGAAACTCTGGAACAAATAATACCTCGGCCAACTCCAGAAGACCTCTTGACTCTAGATGGAATCTCACAGATCCAACCCCTCTCCATGTAAGCTTGTTACTATCCCCAAAACCACCATAGCATTCTGAGTCTATCTATGAGAAACTAAGGAACACCAATCTCATTCCGTTCATATGCTAAGAAGCACCACTGTCCAAAAACCACACTCCAATTTCCCAAAACTCTGCACTACCATTGCTTGAAAGGCCAGTCATCAGAGAAAATTCCTTCTTGAATTTCTCAATGAACTCAACAACCTCAACTGATGTTGATATCTTTGGCTCCTTCTTCTTCTTCTTCTTGTTCGGACATTGACTAGCGTAGTGGCCAATATTTTGACATGAAAACAATTTCACTTTGCTCATGTTCTTCTTCTTGTCTTTTCTCTTTCCCACAAGACCAACATTCTGCTCGTCTCCACCACCCCCTACATTCTCCTGATCTCTATTTTGAGAACCCTCCTAGATCTCCTCTTGAGTAAATTCATCCCATAGTCTGCTCCAATCTAGGAGATTCTCTCTCCCCACCATAGACTTCACAAACACATCCCACTCCTTGGTGAATCCCTTCAGGGATATGCACACCAAAATTAAGTCTGGAATAATCTCCCCTACAACTGTCAACTCATCCTTCACCTATCTAAGTCAGGTGAGATAGGAGGCCACACTCTCTCCCTTGGCCATGCTAATGTTGTGGATCTTTTACCTTAGGGACATCTTCCTATTCTCGTACAATTTTGTCAGTGCATCCCACATCTCCTTGATTGTCAACTTCTTAGTCAAATGTGGAATCATGTGGTCTCTCACTCCATCTAAGATTATCCTTTATGTCGTTGCTTCCTTCACCTCATGGAGGTCTAGGGTAATGGGATCTGACAAAGGTACTGTCATGATGGTACTCACAAATGACCACAACTTTTTCTCCTTGAGAATAGATTCAATCCTCACCTTCCACTGCAAGTAGTTGGAGATCCCCTCCAACCTATCCTCAAACCTGAGACTGGAAGTCATCCTTGTCCAACTGAAAAAGGCCCTTTTTTTCCCTTCTTCTTCCAAGAAAAATCCCCTGCAAATCACTTTTATCCAAGTTCCAAACTCTATACACTGAACTTTAGAGCCCAAGCTCTGATACCTTGTAGAAATTTCTTAGACAATCACTTAATCAAATTCATATTTCAACATCCAATAAATTCAACAGTAATGCAGTTAACATAAGATCATTCTACTGTATTTTATGAGGAGAAATACATTGACCAAGCAAATTGAAAATTATAGAAGTGAAAAGAACAATGAATAACACACAAAATATCATCACATTCGACACTAGATTTCTGGGCAATGCCCCTGGAAAAACTTTGAAGGGAAAACCATGCAAGGAGAGATTATTTTATTGAGCTTGAAAGGAAAATTTCTGAGTTTACAACAGTCTTTCACAGGAAGAATAAAACTGTACTTAGATCTGAAAAATGTTCCCTTACACTACCTTGAAAACTTTTCCAAAGACTCTAGAAATTTGTGCCAAGTCTCTGCTATGAAAACTGCTCCAAATTTATGCTAAACTATTGTATTGTATGGATTGTATGACAACAATAAATTTCTTGAACAACATGCAAGATTTTTTGTACCAACGATATGAAAATGTATGGATTCTAACCCATCAAATGTCTTGAAAATTGTTCCCTTATCTCCTGCCTTGATTTCTGTGCATTCAAAAATTGTACGTTCCAACAAATCTGTATAGTACGAACCTCCTTAACTTTTGTATGATATTGTTCATTAAATGATGTGTTTTCCTTGGGATGTGTGCCTCCTAAATCTCTTGATATTTTTTCCCCATTCTTATTGCTCCTCTATTCTTTCAACTCAATCTCTCTTGGAAAGGTTGCCTCTTCACATTCCCTCTTATCCCCTTGAAAAATGTGCCCCCCTCTCCCTCAAACGTTGCCTTTATTTACTCATTAATGAGTAACTGCCCTAACACTAGATATCCAAAGAGATAGATAGTCAAGATTAGATCTTTCCCTCTTGAGATCAACGGTCATGACTTAATATTTTGTTGAGTTCACTTAAACACTTAAGTGACCCACACTTCATAAAGTCACATTTACCCATTAAATATTAGAAAACCCAACTTGAATTTATAAAATCACTTTATAAAGTCACTTAACAGAGACATTTGCTTGGTCACTTCTGCATGTTGGGAACTGCCAATGTAGAATTACCTCCGAGCTACAAAAACTAACACTCCCTCTTAGTGAGGGAGGTACTTATGGAACCTCTTCCAGAATGTGGCTCCAATCCCATCATCTCATCCACTGTTGTAGTTGCTCCCTCTGAACTAGAAGCCTCTGCTCCCTCTAAACTGGAATCCACTACTGCTACCTACGTTGAACTTTAAGATGGAGACCTATCAATCCAAGACATGCTCCTAGGAGTCTCCCCACTCCTTTGAGCATCCAAATTTTCCATCTCATAGTTGATTCCTTTGAGATTATTGAAGGAGGCCTGAGTCCTCGGTATCCAATCACTCTTTTGATAAACCTACTCACTCTCAGAAACTGACACAGATTTTGAACACGAGAATCCAAATCCAACCACAGGTTGCCCCAACAACTTGTATAATCTCTCATGTTAGAAACCAAGAAATATTTTTATGTCAGTATTAGCTCCCTTTGGATATAGAAACACCAATCCAAGAAACAAGACAACTCCACATCCATCAATATCCAAAGCTAACATTGAGAGTAAATTTATTGGTAGCTCTAGAACAAATAATACCTTGACCAACTCCAGAATACCTCCTAACTCTAGCTGGAATATCATGCATCCAAAACCTCTCATTGCAAGTCTGGTGCTATCCCCACAACCAACATAAAAGTCTAAGTCTATCTATGAGAAACCGAGGAACATCGAACTCATTCCTGTCATATGCCGAGAAGCACCATTGTACACAAACCACACCCCAATGTCCCCAAACTCTGCACTACCACTGCTTGAAAGGCCAGTCATCAGAGAAAATTCCTTCTTGAATTTATCAGTGAACTCAACAACCTCAACTGATGTTGATACCTCTGGCTCATGCTTCTTCTTCTTCTTCTTCAGACATTGACTAGCGTAGTGGCTAGTCTTGTGACATGCAAAGCATTTCACTTTTCTCATGTCATTCTTCTTGTCTTTTCTCTTTCCCACAAGAGCAACATTCTTCTTGACTACACCACCCTCTACCTTCTCTCGATCTCTACTCTGAGAACCCTCTTGTATCTCCTCCTGAGTAAAGTCATCCCATAGTTTTCTCCAATATGGGAGCTTCTCTCTCCCCATCACACACTTCACGAAAACATCCCATTCTTTGGTGAAGTTCTTTAGGTTTATGTGCACCAACTCCGATTCTGGAATAATCTCCCCTACAGATGCTAAGTCATCCTTCACCTATCTAAGCAAGGTGAGATAGGAGGCCACACTCTCTCCCTTGGTCATCCTAGTGTTTTGGAGCTTGTCCCTTAGGGCCATCTTCCCATTCTCATTCTTTTTCTCGTACAAGTTTTTCAGTGCATCCCACATCTCCTTGGTTGTCAGCTTCTCAACCAAATGTAGAATCAGGTGGTCTCTCACTCCATATAAGATTATCCTTTGTCCCCTTTCTTTATTCACCTCATGGAGGTCTAGGGTAATGGGATCTGAAGAAGGTATTTTCACGATGGTACTCACAAAATCCCACAACTTGTTTTCCCTAATAACAATTGCATTCCTCACCTTCCACTGCATGTAGTTGGAGATCCCCTCCAACATATCCTCAAACCTGAGACTAGAAGTCAAACTTGTCCAACTGAAAAAGACCCTTTCTTTCCTTTCTTATTCTAAGAAAAATCCCCTGCAAATCACTGCTATCCAAGTGCCAAACTTTGTCCAATGAACCTTAGAGCCCAAGTTCTGATACCATGTAGAAATTTACTAGACAATCACTTAGTCAAACTTAGATTTCAATCTCCAATAACTTCAACAGTAATGCAGTAAACTTAATAGCATTGTACTATAAATTATGAGCATAAATACATTTACCAAGCAAACTGAATATTATTGCAGTGGAAATAACAATGAATAACAAACAAAATATCATCACATTTGACACTAGATTTCTAGGCAATGCCCTTGGAAAAACCCCGAAGGGAAAACTAGCTAAGGAGAGATTATTTTATAGAGCTTACAAGGAAAATTTATGAGTTTACAACAATCTTTTACAACAAGAATAAAAAAATACTTATCTCTGAAAATCGTGCCCTTTCATTGCCTTGAAAACTGTGCTAAAGACTCTAGAAATTCATGCCAAGTCTGTGCCAGGAAAACTGCTCCCAAATTTTTGCTAAATTATTGTATTGTACGTCCTGTACAACAACAATAAATGTATTGAATAGCGTGGAAGATTTTATGTGTCAAAAATACAGAAATGTATGGATTCTAACCCAACAAATGCCTTGAAAATCATGCTCTTGTCTCTTGCCTCGATTTTTATGCATTCAATAGTTGTACGGTCTGGAAAATTCATATAGTATTACCCTCCTTAACTATTGTATGATATTTTTCATTAAATGATGTACTTTCCTTGGGATGCATGCCTCCTAATATCTTTGGATTTGTGCCCCACTCTTTCTCCTCCTCCTCTATTCCTTTAGCCTAGTCTCTCTTGGAAAGTGTGCCTCTTCACGTTCCCTCTTCTCCCCTTGAAAAGTGTGCCTCTTCACATTCCCTCTTCTCCCCTTGAAAAGTGTGCCCACTCTCCCTCAAATACTTCCTTTATTTACTCATTAACGAGTAACTTCCCTAACCCTAGATCTCCAAAGAGATATATGGTCAATATTATATCTTCCACTCTTGAGATCAACGGTCATGACTTGATCTTCCGTTGAGTTCACTTAAATCACTTAAGTGACCCAAACTTCATAAATTCACTTTTACCCATTAAATATTTAAAAATCCAACTTGAATTTATACAATCACTTTATAAAGTCACTTAAGAGAGATATTTGCTTGGTCACTTCTGCATGTTTGGCACTGCCAATGCAGAAGTACCTTCAAGCTAAAAAAACTAACAAATCTGAACATCTAAGAATGAAGGAAGATGAAGATATTGTAGCTTATTTTCTCCGAGTTGATGAAATTGTGAATACTATAAGTGGACTGGGATAAAATATTGAAAATTCAGTTATTGTGTAAAATATATTGAGATCTCTCCCAATGATATTTGACCCTAAAAATTGCTAAAATATCATCTCTAGATGAAATACAAGATCTGGCTACGTTGAGCATGGACAAATTACATGGAATACTTACATCATATGAAATGAGAACATAACAAGAAAATCCATCCAGAAGGGAAGCAACTTTCAAATCCTCCAAGAAGACAAGAAAGAACAAGCCAAGATCAAAACCCTGCTCTGAAAATAATGATGATTTAGACAATGAAGAAGAAGCCAACTTTGTGAGAAAGATGAAAAGAGGAACCGACAAGTACAAAGGTAAGATTCCTTTCAAATGCTTTAATTGTGGTAAAGTTGGCCATTTTTCTTCCAAATGTCCTTATGCAAGGGGTTCAGATAGTGATGAAGAAGAAGTTCCTAAGAAACAAAATAAATATTAGAAAAGAGACAAGGAAAGAAATAAAGGAAGATTTTTGAAAAAGAAAAGCCTCTATTCAAAAGGCGATAATTCCTCATTCGATGAAGATGATGATAGTGACAGTGAATCAAGAAGAGTACTCTTCATAGCATTAGAGACTCAAGAGGAAACTACTGAAAATAATTAAGGAGACCATGAAGAAGAAGGAGAAGTGAATCTCGAGGAAGAATTGGTTAGTGCCTTAAGTGATCTAAGAATAACAAGGAAGAAAAACAAGTCTCTCAAAGAAGAGTTAAGTAAACTGAAAGAAGACTTTCAAAACTCTAGAAAAACTTATGAAGAAGCCAAGAAAACTATCATAGATCTAAGGATTCAGTTGGAAGAAGCTAAAGTGATTGAAGAAACACTCAAGGACAACTAGAAGAAAAGAAGAAAATAATAGATAATTTGGAATCTCAAATAGTCTCACTAAGAAATGAACTACAAAAGAAGGACATCCAACTAAAATTTGGCAATAACACCAAAATACTGGATGAAATAATCTGTAATAAAAAACCATTCTATGGAAAGTATGGACTTGGATACAAAAAAAATAATATCGATGAGGGTTCAAGCTCTATGATGATATGAAATGAAGCAGAGCAAAGAATTTATGCATATACTATCAAGGGTTCCATCAAGAAAGAAGAATGAAAGCCTCTAAAGGACATATAAAAACCAAAAATAAAGAAGAATCAAGTAGAAGATTGTGCATTCATAGGAACATGGAATCAACAACCAACAATGAAGAAGACCCAAGAACAAAATCACGATTTCAGACAAACAACACCAACTACAAGACCACCCACACCCAGGTACCAAATATTTTTCTTGGCTTGTTTTATTCTTGCAATAATTTTGGGATTAAAGCCATAAATTATAGAGCCTGTGCTAAGGGTAGAAACACCTCGAACAAAAGTAGCTACAAAAATCCCAAGAATCATTATGAACGAAATTCCTCGTGAGGCATTTGATAAAAATTATAACAGTTTTGGTGCTATGGGTTATGAAATTGAATGCTACAAATGTAACAATTTTGGACACATAGCCATAAATTGCAAAAGCGATTTGAAAGTTTCTTCAATGGAAACCATACATGTTCCTTTCAATCATATAGGGGAACGACAAAGAACTTGGAAAATGAAGCAAGAAGATTTGAAGGCTGAGGAATGTGGGTTTTCCTTACAAGCCCAAAATAGATGAAGTCATTGGTATGTTGACAATGGATGTTCCAAGCATGCGACTGGAGACAAAAATATATTTGTAACATTAAAGAAAGAAAAAGAGGGATCTATCATGTTTGGCAATGATAACTCAACCAAAATTAAAGGAAAAGGCAGAGTCAGTCTTGGAAACAAATATGTTGTGGAAGAAAATGTCCTAGTTGTTGAAAATATGAACATAATTTTCTAAGTGTGAACCAAATGTGTGATCAGGGAAACACACTTATATTCAATTCAAAATAATGTAAAATAAGGAAAGAAGGATTAGGTAGACTAGTGGAAACAACGACAAGGACTGCAAACAACATATACATCTTGAATGAGATCGAAGAAGAAAGATGTTGTTGAGGAAAAGAAGATGAAAATTGGTTTTGGTATAGGAGAATGGGCCATATGCACTTTGATAATCTTGTCAAGATCAACAAGAAGCAAGTTGTAAGAGAAATGTCAAAAATTACAGAGACAACAAATACTATGTGCAAACATTGTTAGCATGGAAAACAAACAAAATTTGAATTCAAGACAAATGAATAATCTACGAAAAAACCATTGGAAACTGTAAACAATGTGGGCCCATGAGAAAAAAAGGACTGGATGGTGAAAAATACTTCATGCTACTCATTGATGACTACACCAAAATAACCTGAGTTTGCTTCCTCAAGAAAAAGTTAGAATCTTTCAAAATTTTCAGGGTATTCAAGGAACTGGTTGAAAATGAAACTTATTTGAAAATCAAATTATTAAGATCAAAAAATGGAGGTGAGTTTACTTCAAATGAATTCATGGATTTTTGTGAAGAATAGGGAATAAAAAGGCAATTCTCAACAACAAGAACACCTAAATAAAATGGAGTTGTTGAAAGGAAAAATAGAACTATACAAGAAATGGCAAGAACCGTGTTGAATGACTCCAAGCTAAGTGATATATTTTGGGGACAAGCAGTGCATAAAACAATTCATATCTTGAACAAAGGATTGATCAGAAGTAATAGTGATAATAATCCATATGAGTTATGGAAAGGAATATTGGTCAATGTCAAACACTTTAGAGCATTTGGAAGCAAGTGTTACATAAAAAGGGAAGACAAGAAGATTGAAAATTTTGAATCCTGGGTGGACGAGGGCATATTTGTTGGGTACTCATGAAAAACAAAAGCATATAAGAGCTACAATATAAGAATCAACAAGATAGTGGAAAGCATCAATGTAAAATTTGATGAAACAAACTTGTTGAAGACTGGGAAAGAAAGCATAAATTCAAACATCTTTGAAGAATAGGAAAATGAATAACTAAAGAAAGAAAGAGAGGAAGAAGAACAACAAAAACAACAAGAGAAGAAACCAAAAGCAGAACAAGAAGAAAACAACCAACAATATTTTCAGACACCTTCTAGGACACCTAACCACTCGGTTTAGAAGAATCATCCACCATAACAAATAATTGGAGATAGAAGTGTTGGAGTAGAAACTAGAAGAAGAAGGCGAACAAAAACACATGAACAATGACATTTTTCATTACTATCCACAGTTGAACCAAGTAACTTTGAGGAAGCCAGAAATGATAAAAATTGGATCAAGGCTATGGAAGAAGAACTAAATCAGTTAGAGAAGAATGATACATGGGAACTAGTTCCAAGACCAAAGGACAAAAATGTGATTGGGACAAAATGGGTCATCGGAAACAAGATAAATGAAGATGGACATGTAACCAGAAACAAATCAGGACTAGTGTGCAAAGGATATGATCAAGTTGAAGGAATATATTTAGAAGATCAAAGTGTATTAAATGGATGTAAAATCAACTTTTCTAAATGGAGAATTAGAAGAAGAAGTCTACATAAAACAATTATAAGGGTTTCTACTATCAGAAAAGGAAGACTATGTTTGCATATTGAAGAAAGATCTGTATAGACTAAAGAAAGATCTGAGAGCTTGGTACTCAAGATTGGAAAGGTACTTACAACAAGGATTCAAAAGGGGAAATGCAGATAGTAACCTCTACATAAAAGTTGATCAAGGAAGTATGATTATTATTGAAGTGTATGCTGATGACATCATCTTTGGAAGTGATGATGATTGAGTGACTCAGAAGTTTTCCAAGGATATGCATAATGAAGTCGAAATGTCCCTACTTGGGGAGTTGAATTTCTTCTTGGGACTCCATATATCTCAGCTAGATGAAGGCATTTTCATTTCCCAAACCAAGTACATCAAGGTAATGTTAAAGAAGTTCAAAATGGAAGACTGTAAACTTGTGAACACTCTTATGGTTATTGGTTGCAAGTTGAGAAAAGATGATGAATCTAAAGAACCAGATCAAAGAATCTAAAGATCAATGATTGGTGTCTAATCTATGTGACAAATTCAAGACCAGATGTAATGAAAGCAGTTGGATAGGTCACAATATTTCAAGCGACACCAAAGGAAACCCATGTTCTAGTAGTGAAAAGGATCTTCATATATCTTAAAGGAACAACATATTTGATATGATATCTAAAAGGGAATGATTTAAATATGGTCTCCTACACAGATACATATTGGGCAGGAAGTATTGATGACAAAAGAATTACAAGTGGATCAACTTTCTACTTAGGTGGCTTCTTAGTGTCATGGTTGAATAAGAAACAATATTCAATATCCTTATCCACAACAGAAGCAAAATATATCACAACAACAACATGTTGTACTTATATTCTTTGGATGAAGAAAAACCTGCAATACATACAAGTGAGATATGATGAGCCTATTCCGATAATCTGTGACAACACAAGTGCTATAAAGATCTCCAAGAGTATAGTGATGTATTCCAAGACCAAACATATTCCTATTAAGTTCCACTTTTCGCGGGAACAAGTCATAGAAAAGAATATCAAGTTGGAGTACATTGGGAAAAAAGAACTGATTGCAGAAATCTTCACAAAGCCTCTTCCTAGGGATACCTTTGAGTATATGCGACAAAAACTGGGAGTAATTTCTTCTCCAGATTGATTTTCATAATCTTCTGCAAGAAAAAAAAGGGGAATACTTTCAGGGGTAGTTACCCTTTTCCATTGATGTCAAAGAGGGATAGAAACAAAAATAAAAATATAGAAGCATGAAGACAGGAGGAGTCAACATGAATACAAGAGGACATTACATTCATTGGAATCATATCATGAAGACAGGGGGAGAATGATTGTTTTACTAAGTTGTCATAAATGCCAAAGGGGGGTATTGTTGGAAAATTGGTTGTCATTGATGTCAACCTTAGAAAAATCCCTAAAGAAAAGACCAAAAGCCCCTAAAAGTGATGATGTTGTGTCCACTTGAAGAAGCCTTGACATAAGTGTATATAACTCCAAAGTCGTCCCCTTATGGCATATATTTTAAGCATGTCCCTCATGGGATGAGATAACATGTGGTTGTTTCCACGTGCCCATTTTGAGTTGTACACAAATGGAGCTTTGAAGGAGCCTTGAAGAATCCCCTAAAGCTAAGTGAAGAAGCCCCTAAATCCAAGTGAATAATACCCTAAATCCAAGAGAAGAATCCCCTAAAGTAAAGTAAAGAAGCCCCTAAGATCGGCCATCCTTAAGGAAGAGGTGTGACCCAAAAGTTGGGACCCTTGGTCTCACCCCCTCATGTGGAGAAGACTCATATAAATAAAAGGAGCCTCATTTGGAATTTGGATTACACCAATTTGACCTATCCTATGAAGAGGAGTGAATTTCCAAGGGAAGATAAAGTGAAGAAGGGAGAAATTCCAAGGGAATATGAAGTCTTGTGATGATTTGTTCTACGGTTTTCTTTGAAGGTCATCTTGGAATTTTCGATATAACTTTTTTTATAGAATGATTTAGATATAAAAAAATGGAGGTGTTTCAAAAGTGATAGAGAATAATCTTGGGTATGAGTTTCAAATCTTGACTCATTACATGTTTGGATTTATACTCAGTGGAAGTTGAGGTTTTAAAAACTAGGGTTTTTTTCTTCAAAACGAGTCATCTTTCCATTTTTGCTATAACATTTTTTGAGGGATGAGTGAATGAGTGAAACTTGGAGGAATTTCAGAGAAGATATTGAAGAATGTTTGGTACAAGTTTCAAATCCGGATTCGTTATAGGTACAAAGTTATACTTGTTGGAAGTTAGGGTTTGTGACTAATCCAAAAACTAGTCCCAAACATGTGTTCAAGATAAAATAGTTATATATGAAGCTTGGTAGGTCCAAATTAAATTCCACTTGTTTCATTAGAAGGAGAAAATTCCTAATATATGAGGTCCAAGTTTCAGAATTAGAAACATAAAATTGAGCTCGTGGTGAATCTTACAAGTTTGTAGATTTGAGGTACAGTTCCGAGAAGTTTTGTATGCAAATTTAAGAAGTGATTTTGGGATTGTATTTGAAGGTTGATTTGATCTTGTATCATCATTTAAAATATTCCAAGGGGATTGGTGTCTCCTTCCAGTAGGTGCTGAAAAACTCAGGGAGTGGGTTCTTCCTTCAAGTTGGTGCTTGTAAAATATTGAAACTACTTAAGAAAAGTTTACGTGGTTTTCTCCCACTTGGGTTTCCACGTAAAAATTTGTGTGCAATGTGTATGATTTTATGTGATGATGAATGATATGATTAATGGTTAATGTTTATGTAGTGATTGAAGGTTAAAATTGTTGAAATAACTCTATACTAAATCACCCCCCCCTTCCTTAGTGTTCTTGAATATTTTAACACATACAAGCAAGATTTCAACATGAGTTGGAAACATGTTGCAGAGGTATGTGATGGATAAGTTTTTTAAGTGAGAAAACTACATGCATTTAGTGGATATCACATACGATAATGGG
>ML859389.1:21827-40402 GCA_009831015.1 Picea engelmannii | reverse complement strand
AACAACTCCTCCATATAAACAACTATAGGATCATGATAAACATGACTTATCTCTTGATATTCAAATTTATCCATTTTAAGACCATGACCTGATAATACACATATGCCATCTGTATCATTATGCAAATTTTGATTTGTCTGTAGATTTTCTAATGAACTTTGAGAAGAATTTGTTGTTGAATAAAACCATGAAAATGACTTCCTAACCATGTCTATATCGTAAATTCTTTCAAGTCCATAATTGGCACATGAAACATGATCTTGACAACACAGGTCATCCAACAAATCAACTATTGGATCCTGAAGAGATTGACATGACTGTTGCATTGATTCAAATGAAATTTCCTGACTTTGTATGTATTTATCCTTCAACATCTACTCAAGAGTTTCCTTCAAAATTTGAAATGAATTAAATACTAATGGTACAGAGTTATATTCAACTGATTCAAATTTTGTTTCGGGCTCTGAACTTTCATCTGGAATTTGAAAGTCAAGGAAAATTAGTGGTTGTAATCCTGGATATAAAACAACTTCCATGTCATCAATGACATCCTTAATTGATTCATTAGAAGATTCTACATCTTCACTATTTACAACATGTTTATAATTTTCTCTTAGAAATTGAAATGAAGAGAAACATAAGGGTAAAGTCTTTCCACTTACTTTGAAATTTTATGTAGTTTGCTCATTGTTGTCATAACTTCTATGCACAAGTTGACTGTCATGTTTGAAGTACAACTGATCTTCTTCCTCCCAACAATATGTTGTTGATGGTTTTGAAGAATTCACCTTGGTTTAATCCTCATCATAGTTATCATACTTGGGTAGATCGTCCATGAAGGAAATGTCATCAAACATACACATCATATACATTGATTTCTCTTCTACAAGATGAGTGGAGCTTCATCTTTGACTATGTTGTGAATTGAATACATGAAATGATCATTTTCCAATCCATGATACCAAGGGTGAGATGCAAAGTGTTTGGGAATAGTGACACTTTCTTTCTTTGTAACCAATGGAACATGATTCCCTTGAACAACAAGTTCATTTCCCATGATGACTTTCTGCATCATTTCTTTCATTGTATTGGCCATAATGTCCGGTTTGGCCTCTAAATATTTCAATTGATCCTTTGCTATTTTCTCCCTTTATTATGCCTTGATCTTTGACCTTTTGATCAAAAAATTAGCTTCCACACTAATTTCACTATCCTGCATCTCCTTGAGTGTAGTAGTGTTCCTTTCTCTCAACTGAAATTCCATCTCTAAATCAAAGGCATCTGGGTAATATAATAGAGCTAAACCAGGAGGTGGTCTTATATCAGCAGGCATGGAATTGTAAACTTGATTGAATCTGGCTAAAAAGTGTTGCACTGTCTCTCCTGGTTGTCTTTTCAAATGATCATACTCTTTTAAAATGAGAAAAATATTTCTCTTGATCTCCCATTTACCAAGGAAGACTTCTACAAACTGATGAAAATTGGAGATGCTTATTGCTGATAAACTTTTGAACCATTCCTTAGCTCCATATTGCAAAGATAGAGAAAAAAGTCTGATGTAGACATAATCTTTTTCCACCTCAAATAGATCAAGAAATTTCTCAAAACCATGAATTTGTTTCTTAGCAGTGATGTTACCATATTCTCTATCAAACCTAGGAAGATATTTGTAGTAATTGACAGGGAAATCATGGAGTATAGGCGGTAATATAAGAGGATTGTATCTATCTGGAATATTTATAGGTGTAGGATTATGTACAAGGATTGTAACACTAGGCTATACCTCTTGAGGCTCATTAGGTTGAACATGATCTTCATAAATTTTGGCAGTATGATCTGGATCAAGATCATGAGAAGGGAAGAAATAATTAAAAATAAAACCTATCATATATTAGGTAAACTTCTAGCTTAAATACCCGATCTTTTCAGATGGTCTAGTCATGTTTCACGTTCTTCCTCCAGTGGAGTCTTTGAATTGGAACTAATATGGAGTTTATTGGAGTCGCCAGGTGGATGATTCAACCTTCTTGTGTCTAGTCATTATCCACCATCAGTAATCAGATCTGGAAATCGATATGTTTTTTGAGGAAGGTTCCTCAGTATGGTTGCCACTATGTTAACACTCTGTAATTTCTCAAGATGAAGAAGAAATGGGTAGAGGTAACTATAAAATCACTTTGGAGTCAAGGATCTATCCCTCCAAGACTCAGAGAGGGATCTCTCTATTTGATTTATCTTTATTTGGATTGGATGTTAGGCTAGTTATAAGAGTACAAGGTTTGGTTTTTAGATTGTTGGTTGGAACAGGAAAGGAAGGCCATTGGGAAATGGAGTCAAAGAGATCTAATTCAATAAAGGAAGGTTCTACAAGAAAAATTACCAGACAAGGTAGGAACTTTGTCGGATCCTTTAAAATTTGATGAATAAATGGGAAGGATTAATGGGTGGATCAAGTTATAACAAGGAAATTAAGAATCCTAGATTTAACCTTCAAGTGGAAAACATTGATATTGGTTTAAACTAGGACAGGGTGTTTTAAAACAAATCCTGAACTTTATTCTCTTTAAAACAATAGAGAAAAGAAACACATATGAAAACAGAGAAAACATAATTATAGTTAGAAACACTTCACCAACATGAGTGACAGAAGAATATTGCAACTGTTATAGCTATATTACTACATTTGATAGATTGTGGCTTTGTGAGTTGATTACAATAACGAACATTTTTTCCTCAATAGGTTCCAACTGATCAACCCTTACTACATTTGAATTATAAAATATATATAAATATTATCTCTCGGGATCAGGAGTTCAAAATCAACGACCTAGCCAAAAATAGAAACAAATCCCTGAAAATTTTGAACTGGCTACCATGAAAGACAGGTCGAACTGCTCAAAATATGGGTCAACTAAGACGCTTGTATCTCCAAAAATATGACATATGTGCGAAAACAAAAATATTTTTTTGTATATGAGTCCTTCTTAAGAAAAAACCTCTTTCGGTTTTTCCAAATTCATCTCCATCTCTCCAAACCAACTACCGCAAAACATGACAAAATGAGGAAACATGGAATCCTGAAAACGAGTTCTCAGAGATGGCTTCAATTCTCCCAATTCCTTATACCTGTGAAAAAAATGAGAGAGGTTATTGTTCCTTAGCCTGTTAAGGAGAAAATTATCTCATGGTTTTTCAAAATTCCTTCTGGTTTGGCCGCAAATGCTCTTGGAAGTGGACTGGTAAAACTTGGCGAAAAACAGTTTTGATTTTGGGGGAGAGTGGTTTTGGAGGAAGGAGAGTGGATTTCGGACCCCCCCTAGGGTGGTAAGTGGTATTGGGGATGGGGGTTCCTATTTCACATGGTGGTGACAAGTTTCCCATGGTGGTTTTACTTATCGTCCCCCCCTCCCCTCCCCTCTTTATAGTTAGGATGTACTCGGGGGGTCTGGAAAATCTTATGGAGGTTGATTTACTTTTTAGGGATATGTGCGTAAGGTGCACGTTTTTTCTTTTTGTTTTATTTGTTTTTATTTATTACGTTTATTTAATTTAAACTTTGTTTTATTTTTTATTTAACTTTTGTTTTATTGATGTTTTAGGTGTTTTTTTGTTTTCTTTTTGTTTTATATATTTTCATATATGTTTTAAATGTTTTAATTATATTTTTATTTAACTTTCATTTTAGGTTTAGTTTTTATTTATTTTATTGTTTATGTGTTTTATGTTTTTATATTGTTTTATTTTTTAGGTTTTTATTTAATTTTTAATTAATGTTTAATTCTAATACACTAGCCTAATTGATATCTTTAAACAAACTTACCTAAATATTTAATTAATTATTGTTAATTAGTTTCAAGCCTAGGTTTCAATTAATTTATTATTAACAAGAGTAACCTAATTTTATTAATCTAACTACACTAATTTAATTAAATTAACATTATTATGCTAATTAGTGTTTTAAAAAAATGTCACTAACCATTTATTATTAACTTAATGTTTTTTATCCCAAGCTTGTTTATTCATGTAGGGACGGAAATGGTGGAGGGGTGAAAAAATGGAGGGAGAGGGCATGGAGGGTGCAGTAGGGTAATGAAGGATCAGGCGAAATGGATGGAGGGAGAAGTGAAATCAACCGAGCCCAATAAGCCATATGTCTTCATCATGAGAGCAATGCCAAATAGATAGCTGAAGAATCAAGTCACCTATGATTATATGACCCCAACACAAGGCATGGCATGGAAATGAAAGGAAAGTCATGGTGTGGAAAGGAAATGCATGGAAAGGCAAGGAATGGAAAGGCATGTCATGGAAAGGAAAATCATGACATGACATGGCATGGAAAGGAATGCCATGGCAAGAAAAGGCATGGCCTGGAAAGGAAATACAAGGCAAGGCATGGCATGACATGACAAGGCAAGGCATGGAATGGCATTCCATGGAAATTCAAGGCGATGCAAGACATGTCATGGAAAGGAAAGGAATGGCATGAAATGGCATGCAATGGAAAGTAAAGGCAAGGAAAGGCATGGCATAGAAAGACTAGGCATGGAAAGGAAAGGCATGGAATGCAAGGAAAGTCATGCCATGTCATGACATGGAATGACATGGAAAGGAAAAGTGTGACATGGAAAGGAAAGGAAAGGCATGACATGTAAAGGAAAGGCATGGAATGGCATGGCAAGGCAAGGAAAGGCATGGAATGTAAAGGATAGGCATAGGATGGCATGTCATGGAAAGGACAAAACACTTCATTAGATGGAAAGGGAATTTTTGATATAATGTTAAGTCATATGTCCCTAGAAGAAATGTTTTTTATTTCTTGGGATGAGAAATGTTCCCTTTTTGTGATTATTATTTCATTGCAATCATCATTTTTAATTAAAATTTTCCTTGCATAATGTTACAGAAATATATATTTATTGTTGTATAGGTTAAAATGGGAAGCTACATGGAAAGAAATGCAAGGAGGGATTAGTCTATTTTACATCATAATGGTGTTCTAGGGATTTGTAAAGGTAATGACCTATATTTTGGCCTTAGAAGGTTAGAACTTTGATTTTTACTTATCTTATTGATTCATTGTTTAGCATTTGTTGGGTTTAGTTAGAATCATATAGACACTTTATATGTATATATATAGATATATTTATGTGTTTCGGGATATTATTTGTATTGTTATATGTTTATGATGATGATATTTATGTGATTTGTTTAAACATGCAAATTGAAATGTGAAACTTTGGTGTGTGGATACTAGTTCAAAATTATGTTGTGAGTGCATAATAGATGCAAGGCATCATGTAAATAAACACACATATCTTAATTGAACATTAATAAAGACAAGGATTCTCATATCAAATTTGTAATGTATATGCATGGATATGCACTGTATAATATACAAATGACTATAGTGTTTAGGTCACCAAGGCATGACATGGCATGGCAAGAAAAGGAATGACATGGAAAGTCAAGGGAAGGAAAGACATGGCATGGAAAGGAAAGGCATGGAATGACATGGAAAAGAAAGACATGGCATGGAAATGCAAGGCATGGAATGACAAGGCAAGGCATCACATGGCAAGGAAAGGCATGCAATGACAAGGAATGGAAAGTTATGGCTTGTAAATGAACAACTTGGCAAGGAAAGGCATGGATTGGCAAGGAAAGACATGACATGGAAAGGAAAGGAAATAAAAGGTATGGAATTGCATGACATTGAATTACATGGAATGGCAAGGAAAGCCATGGCATGACATGGAAAGGAAGGTCATGGTATGGAAAGGCAAGGCAAGGCAAGGCAAGGCAAGGCATGGCATGGCAAGGAAAACCATGTCATGGAATAGAAAGAAAATGCAATGCAATACATAGAAAGACAAGGCATAACATGTCATGACAAGGAAAGACATGAAATGGAAAGGCAAGGCATGGAAAGGCATAGCATAAAAAGGCAAGGAAAGGCATGTCATGGAAAGGAAAGACATGCCATGGTATTGAAAGGAAAGGAATGGAATGGCATGGCATGGAAATTGGAGTCAAGAAAAAGCATGGGATGGCAAGGAAAGACATGTAATGACATGGAAAGGAAAGGCATGGCATGGAAAGGAAAGATAAGGCATGGCATGGCATGGAATGTCAAGGAAAGGCATGGAATCACAAAGAAAAGCATGGCATGGCATGGCATGGAAAGTAAAGGCATGAAATGGAAAGCCAAGGAAAGTCATGGCGTGTCAAGGAAAGGAATGGAATGACATTTCAATGTGTAGCTAGGTAAGGCATGGCATGGCATGGTAGGGAAAGGCATGGCATGGCAGGGAAATCCATGGAATTTCAAGTAAAAGTAAAGAATGGAAAGGCATGGAATGGAAAGGAAAGGCATGGAAAGGAATGTAAAGGTGTGGCATGGCATGGCATGGAAAGTCATGACATGGAATGGCATGGCAAGTGAAGGCAAGGAAGTGAATGGAATGGTAAGGCAAGGCATTGCATGGCATGACATCGCATGGAAAGGCAAGGCATGGCAAGGCAAGGCATGACAAGGAATGAAATGTAAAGAAAAGGCTAGACATGGCAAGGCAAGGCAAGCCATGGAAAGTCAAGGAAAGGTAGGGCGATGCAAGGAAAGGTAAGGCTAAACATGGCTAGGGAAGGAAAGGAATGGAAAGGAAAGGTCTAGTTAAATTTCTAGGTCTAGTTATGGAAAGGAAAGGAAAGACAATGTAAGGCAAGCCAAGGCAAGGAAAGACATGGAAAGGAAAGGAATGACATGGAAATTCGAATAAAGGCAAGGAAAGGAAAGGAAAGGCAAGGGAATGCAAGGAAAGACAAAGGAAAGGCAGGCATATGAAAGAAATGAAATTAAATGATAGGCATTGATCACATACTTTGTTGTGGATACCCCATACACTTTGAGTCTTTCACATTCATCCATGGATTTGGCTACCTTGGAATTCACACATGTGGAGTGGTTTCATGCATGCACATTATTGGAGGGAACATTCCATATGGACAATTGGAATTTGAATTGTATTGATGCCTATTTTTGGTGGTGTCCCCTTCATGAACCATTTTTTGTGCATACTACTACTATTTTTGAATGAGGCATAATTGCTTTGGAGAGGCTAATGTCCACATGTTGTAACATGGTCAACCATGGATTGAGGAGAGATATAAATAATTCATTATTATAATATTTATTTGACTTCTCATGGAGTTAGTTAAAAACCAATAATATTTTATTGTATAAGAGAAGAGACTCACTCTATAAAGAAGATGTGTCTCTCTCCATTGTAAAGTGTGGGGAATTTGGGAATTTAGGAGCTATCCTCTTGGGATACATTGTAGAATATTTTGTCAAGCTTAATGGAGAAATTGAGGTATATTTTCAATTGATGTGAGGATTTAATGTGCATTCATATTGTATGTGTTGATTTTGTATTAATAAACCCTTGTAACATGTTGTGATTTCCATTATAATGAACCATGCTTCATTTTGGATAGAGTAATGTGAGGTTTCAACTATATTATTTCTATTGTGATTATGTTATCCTACATGATTCTTATTATTGGTTCCTCGAGTCTTAACTAGGATGGGACTTCAGTCTTTTGTCAAATTTAGGTCTTTGAGAACCATTAATTGTGTATGGATTTAGCACTTAGCAATATTTTCCACCATAAAAGATTAGTTAATGCGTAACACAAGTATTTATAATCACTTTAGAAAAAATGAACTATTCTTACTTGCATAGATTTCCTTAACACTTTAAAAAGTAATTATTCAAATTAATAAATTCATACATTCATACACATAAAATTCATACACTTTGAAATTCATACATTCATCAACATAGAATGTATAAACAATGATATTCATAAAAAGCACGGGACATGAAATGTGTGTGTGTGTGTGTATTCAAAATCGTCTTAATTGTACATTTTTTATAAAAAGGGACATTGTTCCCAATATACAAGATGGGAACAAGTGCCATAACATAAAAAACAATCATATGGTAGCCTAGATACAAATTGGTAGTCATTGATCACTCATTGACCATCTTCACCCTCGAAACCCTCAAGAACGTCCTGGAAATACATATTTCCTCTCTTCCTGGAAGAATCATCTTCATTGGTTTGCACCTTGGTGTGGTTCATCGTTGCGGAGACCGCACAAAGAAAAAGCATTGTTATAAGTTTTTTTCCACAATAGATTAAAAGACTTATAAAATAACACTTTTTAATTCAACATAAGGAAACTCACTGCAGATGGTACTGAAAATCATGAGGGTGTTACCCTCCTCCACAACCCTGATCTCTCATCAATGCCAACCTACGTCAATTATAAGGATTAAATAATGAATTTAAAAAAAATATGCATAAAATCAATTCCATTCATGATACATAAAAATTCATCATCAACACATTATCTCATCGTGAATATATTTGGAATTGATGGAGAGTCACTGGTTGGTAGAGCACTTGCTTGTGCAACCTATTCTGAGAAAACATCTATTGTGGAAGCCTCAGTGGTTGGGACAGATGGAAATGTTGGTGGGGGTGGGTGGCATACAGGTGTATCCATAGTGGATGGATGTGATGGAAGCAGTGGTGCAGATGGGTGGCCTTTGGGTGCATCCACTAAGGATGCATCAAATAAGAAATATATTGGGGGTGGGAGGTGATGAATCCCCATGGGTTGCACAATTGATGGAATAATGCCTCACCTAGAAATAGGTAACCAAAAATATATGGTCGGCTTGTTAGGGACTGAACTAGTACTGTAACTAGCGAAAATATCAACATACTACATACATATTAATAATATTTCTATTAGTACCAAATAGTAAAATCCAAAAACATAAATACAAAACATTTGATATTTAAACAAGATTTTACTCAACACATGATACATGTGAGGTAGGTGATTTTTCCATCCCAGTTGGACATTGCTTAGCACCACTTAGTCCTACAACCTATAGAAACATAAGAACATTATAAATTTAAGGATGAAAGAAAATAAATAAATCACTATGAAGAACTTATAAAATGTGATACATGCCTATGTATGTAGAACACCAAATGAGCAGGTTGCCTCTACTATTGCATTGGTGATGGTGACAGACATTGATGCATCTATTGACATAGAGGGTCTGCTATACATGCGTAGCAAATGAAAAACATAATACAATAAAATATTGAAATAAATACAGATAATACTATATAAATATATAATGATGAAGAACATAGAGATGGTTAATATACTAACCTCTTCCATGAATCTCTATTGTCCACTACTCTCCATAGGCCCACAGAAATTATGCCCGCAACTCGATCATATGTGAGGTTCACATGGATGATTTCTATGTTCATATTCCCTCTCCTCATTGTACTCTTCTCTATGGGTTGAAGGTATGAACCCTCTATCAATGTCCCTGGCATGCACCTCCTATCGAGATAGTGCAACAAAGCTACCATTTTTCACTAGGATTCGAGTCAAGGATGGCAGAGATACTTGTACTTTCTTCAATCCCTCTGCAATAGGAGGATGTTGGAAAGGGGTTTATTCCTTCACCCGGGGGGGGGGGAGGAATAAACATGGGATCACATCTATAATGCTCTCAATCCTATGTGGACCCTCGACCCACCCCCTGGAAATCACCAATGTCAAAGTAGTTCCCACAATGAACCAAAATAAATTCTTCCCAAAATTTTCTCTAAAATTATAAAGGCATCTCCCTGATATTGGAGGGAGGTGTATCAAATACCATGAACCACCTATCCATCTAGTTTTGAGAAATTTGTGGGTGTATGCACAATCAATACAAATGTGTTTCTTGGTGACATGTGGTTTTTTTTCTAGATCGAGGATCAATAAAAAGGGGAATCATATCTTGTTTTGAAATACCCAAGTCTCTAACTAGGTTTCTATCAAGTCCAGTCCTGTAAAACTCAATCATTCTAGCCTGATATTCATAAATAAAATTTAATTTTCCTTGGGCACTTACAATGGACCTCACAATGACATCCAATGAAGTGGCCAAGGAATCTCAACTAGGTTCTCTAGTTCTGCTTAAATCATTGACAAGTGATATGAAAGTAGCCAACTCCTCATCAATCTATATGTTCATGTTTGGTATTTGTGGTGGGTTGCGGTTTTCCTCGCCTTGGTTTTATTATGGGAAGTTTTCATTATCTTCGGGTTCCATCACTACTACATATGACCAAATTTTCCATGGTTTCTCATTGTTATTGCCACACATATCCATCGCACTTTCCACGAAGTCAAATAATATTTTTTGTGGAACTTTTTTCGATGCTATATCCACACACTAGGTACTCGTGGAAACAACGACGGAATCAGGCTTCCACATGTCATCATCCTAAATATTTTATGTTAATTTTTTTTGTTCACATTGTCGTAATTAAGATAAAATATCGTTCATAGACCAACGAACATATGTCGGAGAGATGGAATCCCAAAGGAAAGAAGAATATATGTATACATTCTTGCGATGAAGATCCATCACTATATCGATGAAGGAGCATGGCAATAGTGATGAAAAAGCATGGCAGAGTAAGAAAACCCACCAATGGCTTGCGACACAGATGCCATACTTGTGACGAAAGGAGTGTCACAATAGTGATGAAAAAGTGTGGCAAAGTAAAACAACCCACCAATGGATTTCGACACAGATGCCATACTTGGGATGAACTTACATCGCTATTGCGACGACTTATGTAGGTTTTAAAAAAAATGATAGTTTTCCCCTTCTTTCTAAGAAATATCCTATCACATCCTTTTTTGTGGATAAGGAAACCTTGGTTATGATTTTGAAACACTATCCTATATGGTCCAAGAAGGGACAATACTATAATCTAAAGAACTCACTAGTCTCTAGCCTTAATGGCTTATTTACATCACCGAACAATATTCGTAAGTGGATATATACTTCTTGGACTTCTTTTTTTATGCCATTGATTAGGATCCATATATTCTAAAGGGTTTTCCTTCCTAAGATTTATCATTGAGTTGAATTTTGCACATGTATAATGCAGGGGGTGCTTTATAAAGCTATGTTTTCTTGAATTCAACTTACATTTGGGGTAATTTTCAGAGGTCGTAATTTGGGTAAGATTTCTCAATGTCCTTCTGGAATACAAGGGAATTAAATATGTTGTGACCATCAATAAGACTTTGGGTACGCTATCCAAAATTTTGGAGGGTGACATCCTCAACTTATGCCCAAATCTACATTTACGTAGAATTGTGCAACGATTTTCATGGCCAAATTGTATTGGAGTACAATAATTGTAGTTGGACACACTGACTAGACTATGAACATATTGGTTTTTGTTGTAGTGTCTTTTTTTAACATGGGAATGTAGCAACTTCCTCTCTGAAGGAAAAGGATTTTCAATCTCATAGGTAGAAGAATAACAAATCTTATTGTTTGCAAAGAAATAATATTGTCTTTGTTGGGGATTATAATTTCCAAATAAGATTCCAATTCCAAGTTTTAGTCCTTTTCATATTATGCATTGTTGCAATATACCTTGTTTGGATTGATAATATCCTCCCACTTTGTTTATTACCCATACCAATATGTCTAGATGATCCCTAAGTAGAATTCAAATTTCCTATAGGGACTCTACATATTGGTTCCATTACTTTGACATGTTATTGAATATAATTATCTCATATACTACCTTCCATCCTATGGTTTGTCTATTCACTTTGTCCCTTTCATAAGCATCTGCTAATAAGAACTCATTTTTAGCATGAAGGGTCTCAACTAGAAGGTGGGATAGTCTTGGGACTTCCATACTTCCAATTCAGGGGTCAATTCTAACGCGGACTTATTTACCATTTCCTATAAACCATGGAAGTTTTTCTTCTATGAGAGGACATGATTCCAAAAAATCCTTCTAGAAAACCATACCTCCTAAAATTGATTTCCTTATGCTACTAATCCACTCATCAATGCCTAAATTATCTATATATTTCCTTATCATAATTGTTTTCAATAAAAACAAAGTGTAGCATACTCACCCAACACTCATAACCATGTCATAGGTATCCATGAATCAGGGCATTCAAATTATAGCCTCATAGACCCACTCACCTTGACAAACAAAGGCATGTCTCCCATGAAATCCTAAAATTTGTTAAAAATGTATGTACAATGTGAATTAATGGAATGCATTGAAATTTAGTAGCATAGACTAACTATTTCATGCTAGGCTAGTGCCTATGTTCATATTTAATCAAACACACACATTATCATGCAATTATATTTTTCTAACATAAAACAACATCCATTTTACAGATTCATAAATAAGAATAGAGCAATTATCTTTTAACAGGAATATGTGCAAGAAACTTGTTGTGTATGAGCAATTTTCGTATAAGGCCAATTGAATCTAAATAAGATTGAAGGGCATGGAATGATAATTTTTTTGCATAAACATGAGAATGATACAATAAATAAATGGAAATGAGAGAATTCATGAAATTATGGTTGGATTTTCAACTAACAAGAGGAATAAAGTGTCATCCCCAACAAATAGAGGAGGAAATATTAGAAGATGAGAGGCAAGAGGAACAAGACCCAATTGCTATGAAAGCTCCTATTCAACAATGGAATATAGTATCAAGAAGTAAATCACAACAACCTCTAGAAGAAGGGGAGATACAAGAAAAAAAATCAACCAAAAAAGTAGGAAGGAAATCTCACAAGGATAAGAGAGAAGAAACCACAAATATAAATAAGGAAATGAATAATCACTCTACGGGACAAAACTAAAATTTAAATTGAAACATATTGAAGCTTGCGACATTGGATTTTGACTCATATTCACCATTTAGGTATGTCCTTTACCCTTATTAATGTCTACATGCAAGTGAGATACCCATAAAAAGTTAGTTTCTTGGATTCCTTATAGGTGGTTGGAAAAAAGTATGGTTCAAACTCTAGCATTGTGGTTGAGTATTTCAACACTATTTTGATAAACTCAGAGAAAAGGGGAGATAATATAGTTCATTACCCCATGATATAAAGAATGGAGGACTTAATTTCTAATTGGGATCTTTCAGATGTAAAACCAACCAAATGAAAGTATACTTGGATTAAAAAAAGAGTGAATCCTAGTTTCATTGCGGCTCGTTTGGATAGCTTTCTCATTCAGAGTGATTTTTAATATCTAATTATATTATCTCTTCTAAAATTATACCTTTTGTTGTCTTCGATCATAATCCTATTGGTCTAACCTTTGAACCCTTAGAAAATTTTGGGCCCATTCTGTATACATTTAACCCTCTCTCACTTCAAAAGGAGGAAGTTTTGGCTCTTGTAGAGGATACTTGGGATAAACCAATTATAGGGTCTCTGAAATATATCTAGGAATCTAAACTAAAGGTAGTCAAACAGATTCTGAAATATTGGGTTAAAATATTATATATTCCTCTAGAGCAAGAAAGGAAAGACTGTCAAAAAAAACTAGAAGGAATACAAAAACAAATGGAAGAGGAGGAGTTCATTGAGCACATGTTATAGGAAGAAAGAGACACAAGCCAAAAGTTGCATGTGGTCTTTAGAAAGGAGGAAGAGGAATGGAGATTAAGATCGTGGAGCCTTTGGTTGAAAGCGGGATATATAAACACTTCTTTCTTTCACAAGAACACTAAATCACAGGGGCATAGGAATATAATTAAAATAATGTACCTAGAAAGAGGGTAGAAGATAGAAGATTTAACAGAAGTGAAAGAAGAAACTAGGAAACACTTTGAAGAACTTTATGCAACAGAGGAAGAAGAAGATAGAGACAAAACCAACGAAATCATGGAACACATTGACTAGACTATGAACATATTGGTTTTTTTTGTAGAGTCTTTTTATAGCATGGGAATGTAGCAGCTTCCTCTCTCAAGGCAAAGGCTTTTCAATCTAATAGGCAGAAGAATAACAAATATTATTGTTGGAAAGACTCAAAAAAGGAAAACTCAAAGAATGTATTTTGGGTGCCATTAAAAAAAAATGATTCTAGAGGTACCCAAGCATGTGGTATTGTAAAGGACTTTGACCAATCCACAAGGGGTGGTGGCGTAGACATCAAAGGTGCTTAACACATTTTCGACATGCCAAATTGGTCTAAATGAATGTTAATAGGATATTGTATCCTTATTTTATGATCCAATATTGTACCTAGGTTCAAATCTAACTAACTTACACTATAAATCCCAAGCTAGGTGCAACAACCCGCAAACTACACCTAACAAGAAACTTGGGCTTCAACCTAGAGCGAAGAAGACATCCCAAAATGGAGGTGCCTACCCTTTATTACAACACACAATGGGCCATTATATTATTAGGGAGGAATGATCAACCTTCAACATAACCTATGAGTTTAATTTTGGATCCACTCAAGGGCACGAAGAGAGAGATCCACATAGGGAGAATGCCACATTAAGGCACAAGGTCCCGCGACCATATGGAGTTGCACAAGGGGTAGAGAGCATGTAGGTAGAGTTGGGAGTCCTATGGTCATACAAACATATGGTCTCTCATGGGAATGGTTGCTTGGATGCTTTAATTTTTAGAACAATGGATCAGATTATTTTGTACTTAGAGGGAGATCACTAGTTTGGGCCATTGAAGAAGAGGATCATGTGTATGCAAGGAGGAATTGTTCTCCACTAGAGTATTTTACTTTGAATTGTGGATATTTAATTGGATCTATTTGGAATGTTGTGTCCTAATTTATTGGAAAGTTTGAAGGGGTTGTAGATCCAAAAGTTAACTCACAAGAAGAATGATCACCATTATCTTCAAGCAAATTGTTGGATTCACTTGTTCCCAGAATGATTTGGTTGGCAATTTGTATGTGGATACCAAGAACTAGATGTTTGAGATGAATTAGGATGTGTAGGTTGAGGGAATTTCAAAGGAAATAGCAATAGTTTCAAAGGAAACGCTACCTAGTGTAGAAAATGTTTTTTTTTTGGGGGGGGGGGTAAAATTGCATAATTAAAATGGCTTGAAATAAAATGACATGAAGAAAATCAAAATATTGTAACAAATTGCATGAAACTAATACATGAATTTGTAAAATACTATAGAAATGACAATATCATAGAAAATAGGGTTCTTTTCATTCCATTGAGTGGGACCTACTCAAGGTCTCTACAAGAACCCTTGGTTAAACCATAAGTTCTCGAAAATGTAGTCTCCTTATTAATAAATTTAACTCATGACAATGGTGTGTCCTATACAACTTGAATTCACTATCATAATTATGAAATTATTATTCCAAACAAAAACTATGTACCAATCATTAGATCAAAACCTCAAGCATGCTTAAATTCATATAAAATATAAATTAAGCCAACGTATATCACATAAACTCATCAACTCAATTACTCATAAAATTCAATATGCATGGGGAGATAAATGGTCCTAGAAACATGCCAAAGTAGATTTGTAGGTGCAATATTTCAACGGTTGATCAAAATATGTTTATGTTTTTATATATTATTGCACATCGACTTATGAAATTACTTATATATCAAAAATATATTGATAGGTCACAACCTAGCGAGACACCAAATTGATGTATGAGACTCAGTTATTTGTGGGACGAATAAACCCTCTATGCATCCCACAAACATAGGGGTCTCACACATTAATTTGATTCTAGTAATGTTCTAAAAATTATGAATATCTTAACAATAATCAAAATTGTATTTTTACATTTCTATGTCTCCATAAGTTCTACATTGAGTTCTATACTTTAAAAAACACGTCAAAACCATTACCTTATCATTTTTCTTTCGCTAGATCCATTAGCCCATAAAACTTGATAAGAGTTGTCCATGAGATGAATTTCCATCACCAAGACCTGCATGAATCATAAAATACAAATTCTATATGAAATATGAGTAAATTATATATAAGCAAATAAACATGCATTTAGTTATGTAAAATACTCTAGAAAAAACTTAAGTGGTCACATACCTTAATGAGATTCTCTTTGTTTCGAGAACAGGTTATTCTCTACTGAATAGGGCTAAACACGTGAAGGTGGAAGCTCATATGGCCCTCCACCCCTCACATCGCTCTCAGTTCCCCATACCCAAAAAATGATTTTGCTTATATAGAAAACATATAGATATTCGTGCATAACTAGGATAATCATCAAAACATATGAACATATAAAAATTGAAGCATAATGTTGTAATTCATATAAAGATGTTTCATACTAGCAACATTGATAAACATCCAAATACAAGTCATGAATTTATACATCTATTTTTTCTTTGATTTATGGTTTTTTACATTCATAAAATTGACGATTGGGGTATCATAGTCATCCTTTGACACTGTATTTCTTGTGCCCTATCCTTTTATTGTTTGTGTTTCCATGCGCTCATGTACCATACTTTTGGTACATCGTTGAGAAGGGCGTGGAGGCATATGTGCAGGGGCATGAACTGCAACAACAAAAATCATCATATCAATATGTTGAAATATAATTGAAATAACTATTTCATTATTTTGATTAACATTACAATATTTCTCTTTACCTGTATGTGTAGTTGTGATAGTTGGTGCGTTAATTTATTGTCCACTTGGTTCCTCTCGCAGTTCACCCTCCTAAGCTACATGCTCTTCCATTTAAAGAAGATAATATATAAATATAAGTTAGGAAATAAATATCTACAATCACAGTAAATATTTATAATTCTGAAGCATACATATCGGAATGGGTTCTTTGCTCCCCACTATCATTGGACATGTTCTCTCTAATATGAAGTGGTGTCTATTGAATACCGCTAGATTCACTGCTACGGTTGCACTGTTGCCTGAAAAAAAACATAAATACTTAGTTGAGGTTGATATAATAAAATATGAAAAGACTTTACAAGCATGCTACTGTGGTTTCCTTATTCATTTTATTTACCTGCGTGGCTGGGGATATTGGAGTCTGCCCCAATATTATCCTATATTCTATCACACTTTTAAAATTGTGCTTGTAACCAAGCTTTAGGTCCTCCTCGGTGGCAGTAGTGTCGAACATATTTAACTGCGATGCATAACACCATTAAAATTACCAATAAAAAAATAGATATTTGTTCGCTACTGTTAAATAAATATTCACCGCAATTAATCATTTAATTCTTACGATTTGGGATTTTAGTTTTCCATAGCCACCCTGGCCTAGTTTATGCTACCCATGCTTTTCCATTCTATCCTTGGTTTCTTTGGATGTGTCAGGTAGCCTATATACGAAATTTTTTAAAAACATTAGATATTGGAATTATTACTTAAAACAAGAAAGAAAAACATAAATGAGAATATTTCACTAAGAAGATGACATGTGTTTTACCTTGCTTGACCAGGCCGTGTATGTCTTCCTTGTTTTCTAAAAAAGTTCTCCTTTGCATCCTCTATCAGGGCCTTCCAATCTTTCTCCATAACCATGGGAGGGCTCTCATGCTTGAGGTAAAATTGCAATTTCTCCCTATAGTGGGCCCTGGTATATTTTAAATTCTCGTCGACTAACTTTGTAACCACTTTCTTGTTGAACGTATTGTTGAACAAGTTTACCATGTGGCCTATCAATTCATCTTTCTTTTCGCTATCTTGGTCATTCCACCATGTGAGAATGGTGGGGAAAAACAACTCCAATGATTTGTCATTCACATTTCTGTGTAAAACATTGTTTTTTGCATAAACGTGTTATCCATTATTTTATAATAATCCCAACAAATGCCCATTTCAATTTCATGATAAAAATGAATCAATTAATTAACAAATACATGCAATCTTCTGAATCTTGATCGGAACACATGCATCATCCACCAAAAAGGTGATATCTAGTGATCGATTGCTTTTAATTTGTGTTTCTCCATGGATAGCTCCCTCTCCATATACAGTACGTTCATCTCCAGAGTCATGTGGAGTCCTAGGCTTCGGCTCATCATGCTCCGGCATGTCATGCTGGTCAACATCATTGTTCTCATCAATGGATTCGAGGGGAACCTTAGGAGGGTAAAAAATCCTCACTTGTACTTTTATATGTTAACTTTTTTGTTGCATTGGACCATCACTGCTACCTATAGTAGTTGCAAGCTCAGAAGGTTCCCTACGCACGGGGTTTAAAAACTCCTACAAACAAATTTTTTTACTTTATTAGATCATATAGAAAATATAAAACAAAAAAATAGATATGAAATGGTCATAGATGATAAAAATATGTGAAGATGTCACTTACCCCAAAATTAGTTATTAGATTGTGTAGCTCTGCAATTCTTGCTATGTCCTCCTGTGTGAGGGGTCTTTTGTGAAAAAAACCTGGATATTCTATGTTTTCCTTCTTCAAGGCCTCCACGATAGTTGCTATTGGGTCAGTGGAATAAAATATTTCATCCTCAAGATCCTCAGTGGGTGCCTTCCCATGTTGACCATGCCACAATACATTGATGAATAAAATTAATGAGATGAACTTTAACATTTGAGAAATTTAGTTATTGTAGTCATAAGTTATTACTATATTTAACATTTACCTGCTGAGGCACAGCGAGT